>JAZHEH010001351.1:0-23616 GCA_036589455.1 Ateles fusciceps | reverse complement strand
GGAGGTAAACTTTCTTGATAGAACCTGCACAGGTGTGCTGATGTGCCTGTGGGACATTGGAGTGGAAGAGCTGGACCCATTATCCAGAACCATGTGAACTTTTACTCACCATGTGGTTTCTGAGTTTATGGTATAAACAGATGCAGAAGTTTGTCCAGGCCTTCAGGGGTAAAGTATTTGAAGAGAGAATAATATAGCTTATTAATCAAGTGAATGAAAATATTATAATTTTGCATATGTTCTTGTGAGTGGGGGTAGCTCTGCAGTATGTGTTCATCCCCAGAAAAGAGAAAATTATGTCTGCTGTGGAAAGAATACATAGCATTTGACATATGTGGTTATTATTAGTGACAACTGAGTCTGGACACTAGATCATATTTTAATGCTAGAGGGAAGACTCAATAGAAGAAAGAATGTCAAAACAACAAAAAATAAAGCATCCAAAATTTAAATGAAGTGACTTTCAACATTACTAGTAATGGACATGCCAAGAAAATGCAATTACCATAACCAGAAGAATGATTCATGACCGCCCATGGGATTCATGTTGAGAAGACACAGAATTTCCATTTAGTGGCTCATCACCACCCTCATAAAGTGGTACAGAGAACAAGCTAAGAACAGAGTGCGACCTTACAGCAAGTTGAGGCCTAATAATTGGGGGAAAGAGTGTCTGCACTGGAATTGTGAGAAGTAGAAACCTGAACTTTTCAGAGAAGCAGCAGTGATCAAAGGCAGTGTTGAGTTCGCTTGAGTTTAGTGATGAATACAATAAAGATGGGTTTCCCTGCCCTCATTCAGTTTTTATTCTCAAGACTCTCTTGGAAGCTCAGTTGTGAACATTGGGAATCTACCTAAAACTCAATCATGGCAAGCAATGTTTCACTGAAGAAAGAGATAACAATGTGGGGTAATTAAATTTAGGTTATAAAAATTTGTTATTGAAACCTCAATCTGATTCTCTAATAATTTATATCATAAAATACTCAGACTCATCGATGGAGTCCTCTTATTCTATCAGGGATGAGTGCCCATGTGGGCACATGGCACAATCATGGAAGCTGGGGAGAAGGTTTGTTAGGCTTTCCTTGTCCTTCAGAGAATTGAAGAATAATCTTTTCTCTTATTCCCACCTATTTTCATATCCGCGTTTGACCCATAAGGATGCCATTGCCATGTCTCTACATAATAGGAGTCAAATGGGGCATGACACTGACATACTGGGTATATCAGTGTAGAACTGGGCAAAGAAACTACCTGCATACATGAACTGTTGCAATATCCAGGCCTGGAGACTCTCACATCTAGGCTTTGCATTTTATTAGTGCTTTTCTGTGTTGTTTAGTCAGTTCACATGTTCTTTTTAACTTTCTACTGAAATAGCCTCACATAAGAATCTAGGGGCAAAAAGACTAAAAAGTAAGTAATTTGGAAATTAATGCAAGTTCCAGGTGAGGTCATAGTTTGTGGCCATAGTGAGACAGGGAGAAGCATGGATGAAAACTATGACTGTGCTCATAAATGCTTCATGTTGATAGGGAAGACCCTGTACACCCAAGAGATTTAGACACTCTCACTGAGAAACTCGACCTAATATTATTTGTTATGAATCACACCTCAAAGGTAAAACTCTAGCTTGATGACTAAAATTGCTGTTACTAACTAAGCCTTCCTTTAGAGCATAGCCCTCTATCTGATGTAAAATTAGCCCGGATAGCAGAAGTGATTGTATTTATTAGAACTTTCCAATTTGTCAAACTAGGAAATAACCACGTTGTAAGGCAGTGCATGGCTTTGGGATGCTTTGTAAGCAAAAAAGCATCTCGTATATTCTGGAACACCCACCGAAATGGGCAGGTTAGGAACTCCTAGAAGCACTCCTTTATCCCAGATTCCTGGCAAATATAAACGTGGAAGTCAGTGCAAAAAAAGGTAACATTGAAGCTAAGCAAACTGCCACACCAGATTATATCCTCAGAAGATAAAGCTGCTGCGAGAGTCATAGATGTTACCAAATAATATCAATGCTTAGCCCATGATCTTAAATAAAAATGAATTAAATACATCTAGCTATCAATTTTGCTTAATTTATGCCATATTATTGGAAATGAATATTTGCTGCAATTCAACTGTACAATTTATAGACAAATTGGTTATCAGAATAAAGAAACACTTTGAGGAAACTTAGAAAAGACAGCAGAGGTTACTTCCTGAGGTGTGACCAGCTAACCACAAAATCCTGGGAAAACCCGAATATAGGGGCTTAGACATAAACCAAGCCACATGGTCCTTTGGACACATTTAGGTAGACTTTCCTCAGTTTCCACCTTTGAGGGGGATGTGAACGTATTTTATTTATCATTTATCTGTGTTCTCCATGTCTTGAAATAATTTCTGGCAAAAGGCTACAGATCTTTTATTTAATTAAATGCTTCTGTATTTTGTGTTTTTAGCCTGTTACCAGACAGGCTTTGCTTTAACTGAGTGAAGCACACTGATGAAAAGAGCTATTATAAAAAGATTTTGTGATGTATGACTGATACTAAAGTACTACATTGTTATAACCTCCCACAATCTTCCACACAAGTCCAAAAGAATGGTATTCTTACATTGAAGTTATCAGAATTTTAAGAAATCCCTGAACTCCCTTGGTCTTTTGTACTTTTACCAGCACTGTGGCATGGTGGTCCACGGCCTCAAGGATATATCTGTTATTGCCCTATGACTTGGTAGCTGGACAAAAATAAATTTAGAGATTTTACCTCCAATACTAGCCTTTGCCATATTGCATTTGGTTGAGGCAGAACACTCAAAGAGATTCATGTATTATGCTTATTCCCATCACCAACAGATTAAAGCTGCCATTCCAGTATGTCTTTTTAACAGCCTTTTATTATCTTTAACAAGAAAAGTTTATATATTGGAAAAAAAATTAGAGAAAAACTTCCCTTGAAACACTGGAAGGAATCTTGTTAGATATTTGTATCAACACAGCAGTAAAAATCCATGGAGTTGGTCCTTGGGATTACGTTTTACAACTCAATAAGGAATTAAAAATTCCACACAATTGGAATGTTACCCCCATAGAAGGAATTTTCATCTACTTAATTTATATATCAACCTCCTCTAACAGGCCCTCTCCTATGGGATCCCAAACTTAAACAGATATATGTAACCTGCTAAAGTCTCCTCAATTCAGTTAGTCTCTAAATAGCCATAAATGCAAAATCAAATTTTGTATATTGGTGCATGAGTGACCTGGACACACCCCTGGTGTTTTACTGAATTTCACAGAAACATGATTACTTCCTGGGAACTCATATTTAATGGGATTCAAAAATTCATTACCTTTGTGAGGTGGTAGCAATAGGTGCCTCTGAGAAAGATGCTGGTGCTTCAAGTGAACAAGTTCTAGCCTCCTCCTTTGACTTCATGGTTTCTCATTCAGCACAGACGTGTCTATGACCAAAAGCCCAACACTGATGACCATCAGTTTCCCCCTCTTGAGAAATTTATTTTTTTTCTTTCCTGGCCTCTCTCTCTCTTTGTCTGTCTGTCTCTCTCTCTCTCTCTCTCTCTCTCATTCTCTCTCTTGCCTTCTGATTAAGATTTTTGCTATATCATTCTGAAACATTCTGAGAACGTGCATGTTGAATAATGCCAAACTACAGCATCAAAAAGAAAAAGGTGCAAACCAATAATTTTCTGAACAAGATTAGAAAACTTCCTGCATTTCTACCAGATCCATTAGACTCCCAATGAAAATCATGATCAAACATTATTTGTTTTTGGATAATACCTTTAAACCGAACCTGCTTTTCATAATGATTACTCCATTTGTATTTCCACTATATGCAAAGTAGTGTGAAGACTACAAAATAAATTAGAAGTAGAAATGACTCAGAAATCCTCTTCTGGGTATATATTAAAGAAAATAAAATCACCACCTCATAAAGAAATTTGCACTTCCGTGTTCTTTGCAGCACTATTCACAATAACCCAGATACAAAAGCAACCTCGGTGTCTGTAGGTGGACAAATGGATAGATAAAATAGAATCTATGTATGCAATAGAATATTATTCAGCCATAAAAGTTGTATCCTGTCATTTACAAAAATATGAATGGAACTGGAAGTATTATGTTAAGTTAAATAAGCCAAGCAAAGAAAGACAAATATCACATCTTCTTACTTTTACGTCAAAACTAATGAATTGGATCTCCTCAAAATAGAGAGTAAACCGTTGGTTGCCAGAAGCCTGAATGGATAGAGAGAGAAGGTGATAAAAGAGGTTAATTACTGAATACAAATATACAGTTATATATGAGACATAAGGCCTAAATATTTGATAGAACAGTAAGGTGACTATGTAATGGACATGCTAAAATATCTAGAAGAGAGTCATTCAAATGTGCTTAGCATAAAGAAAAGATACATGTTTAATGTGATAGATATACCAATCCTAAACTGATCTTTATACATTTATAAATATATCAATATATGACATGTTTCCATAAAATAGGCATATCTGTTATATGCTAATAAAATAAATAAATATTCTTCATTGCATGGTTTCACAAAAAAATGTTTTTTAAAAAGCTACAATTTATATAAAAATACAAAAGGCTTCAAATAACCAAAGTAATTTTAGGCAAAAATAACAAAGCTGAATATATAATAATCTATAATTTCAAGACCAAATCTATATAAATCAAAACAGCATAATACTGACATTTAAACAGACATATAATCAAATGGAACATTACAGACAACCTGAAAATTAACCCATTTCTTCCCAATAAACTGATCTATGCCAAGTTGCTAAGAACACACAACAGAGAAAGAACAGTCTCTTCAACAAGTGGTATGAAAACCGGGCATCCATATGCAGAAGAAAAGAAATAGACCTCAACTCACACAATACACAGAATCAGCTAAAAATGGACTCAAAACTTAAACATAGACCTGAAAATGTGGTACAAAGTTATCCATGGTTTGTAAGAAAATGTAAATTAGTATAGCCGTTATGAAAAACAACAAGATTACTCGGTGAATTGAACATAGAGTATACCAACGTCTGAGTCTAGAGAAAATAAAGTGAGTGTGTCAAATATATGTTCATTATGAGATTATGCATAATAGCCTAGATATGGAAAATATGTCAATGTCCATCTATGAATAAACATATAAAATGTTGTTTATACCTGTATAAAATTGAATATTATTTAGTCTTTAAAACCAAGGAAATTCTTACATTTTTGATACATAGAGAATATTTTGCTAAGTGGAATAAGCCAGACATAGAAACACAAATGTTGTATGACCTCATTTATATATAGAATCTAAAATATTCACGCTCTTGGAAGCAGTGTAGAATAGTAGTTTCCAGGGGCTGGGAGGAGGAAAAAATTGGGTGATGTGGGTCAAAGGGTAAAAACTTTCAGTTATGCAGGTTGATATGGTTTGGCTCCGTGTTCTAAAATCTCATGCCAGATTATAACCCCTACAGGTTGAAGAAAGGGCCTAGATTGCGTCAGGGGTTGGTCTTCCTCTTTGCTGTTCTCATGATAAAGTTCTCAAGAGATCTGGTGGTTTAAAAGTGTGGCTCTCCCCCCACCCCCTGATCACTTGCTGTCTCTCTCCTGCCACCTGCCACCATGTGAAGAAGGTTCTTGCTTCCCCTTCACCTTCTGCCATGATTGTGTGTCCTGAGGCCTCCCAGTAATGCTTCCTGTTTAGCGTGCAGAACTGTGAGTCTACTAAATCTCTTTTATTCATAAATTACTCAGTCTCAGGTAGTTCTTTATAGCAGCCTGAAAATGGACTAATACAGAAAATTTGCCCAAGGAGTGGGGTACTGCTATTAAGATACCTGAAAATGTGGAAGTGACTTTGTAACTGAGTAATGGGCAGAGGTTGGAAAAGCCTGGATGGCTCACAAGAAGACAGGAAGACGTGGAAAAGCTTGAAACTTCCTAGAGGCTTGTTGAATGGTTTTGACCAAAATGCAGCTAGTGATATGGACAATGAAGTCCAGGCTGAGGTGGTCTCACATAGAGATGAAGAAATTATGGTGAACTGGAGTAAAGGTCACACGTGCTATGCATTAGCAAAAAGACTACTGATATTTTGCCCCTGCCCTAGACATCTGTGAAATATTGAACTAGAGAGAGAGGATTTAAGGTATTTGGCAGAAGAAATTTGTAAGCACCTAATTATTTAAGATTTGACCTAGCTCTTTCTGCAAACGTAAGGCATGTGCATTCACAAACAGTCAGAAATTGAATCTTATGTTTAAAAGGAAAGCAGAGAATAAAAGTTCGATAAAAAATTGCAGCCTGACCATGTGGTAAACAAGAAAAACTCATTTTCTGGGTAGAAATTCAAGCTGGCTGCAGAAATTTGCATAAGTAATGAGGAGCCCAATGGGAAAAATATCTCCAGGGCATGTCAGAGATATGATATTGTGGCAGCCCCTCCCATCACAGATCCTGAAACCCAGGAGATAAAAATGGTTTCATGGCCCAGGCCAAGGATGCCACTATTCTGTGCAGCCTCAGGACATGACACCTTGCATCCTTGTCTCTCCAGTGCCAGCCATGGCTAAAAGGGATCAAGGTACAACTCTGGCCATTGCTTCAGAGGGTGCAAGTCCTAAGGTTTGGTTGCCTCCACGTGGTGTTGAGCCTGCTGGTGCATATAAGGCAAAAGTTGAGGTTTGGGACCCTCTTCCTAGATTTCAGATGATGTATGAAAATGCCTGGATATTCAGGCAGAATTCTGATGCAGGGACTGAGCCCTAAGGGAGTACCTCTACTAGGCCAGTGTAGAAGGAAAATGTGGTGTTGGATTCTCCACACAGAGTTCCCACTGGGGCACTGCCTAGTGGATCTGTGAGAAGAAGGCCACCATCCTCCAGACCCCAAAATGGTAGATCTACCAACAGCTTGCATGGTGTGCCTGGAAAAGCATAGGAATGCGATGACAACCTATGAAAGCAGCCATCAGGACTTACCCTGCAGAGCCACAAGGGTGGAGCTTCAGAGGCCTTGGGAGACCACCTCTTGTACCAGTGTGTCCTGGATGTGAGACATGGAGTAAAAGAAAATTATTGTGGAGATTTAAGATTTAATGACTGCCCTTCTGGTGTTTGGAATCACATGGGGCCTCTAGCCCCTTTGCTGTGACCAATAACTTCCATTTGGAAAGGGAGCATTTATCCAGTGCATATACCCCGATTGTATCTTGGAAGTAACTAACTTGTTTTTGATTTTGCATGTTTATAGGCAGAAGAAACTTACCTTGTTTCAGAGGAAACTTTAGACTGTAGATTTTTGTGTTAATGCTGAAATGAGTTAAGAATGGGTGACTGTTGGGAAGACATGTTTTGCCATGAGAGGAGGACATGAGATTTGTGATGGGCCAAGCGTGAAATGATATGGTTTGGCTCACTGTTTCTACCCAAATATCATGTCAAATTTTAATCCCCATGTGTTGTAGGAGGGGTCTGATGGGGAGTGACTGGATTAGGTGGGCAACATTCCCCTTTGCTGTTCTCATAATACAGTTCTTAGAAGATCTCATAGTTTAAAAGTGTGGCATACCTCCTCTTGCTCTTTCTCTCTCTCTTGTACCAGCATATGAAGAAGGTCCTAGCTTCCCCTTCACTTTCCACAGTTATTGTAAGTTTCCTGATGCCTGCCTGCAGAACTGTGAGTCAGCCAACCCACTTTTATTTATTAATTTCCAAGTCTCAGGTAGTCTTTATAGTAGTTTGAAAATGGAATGATACACAGGTTGAAGGAGTTTTGGAGGTGAAATGTATAGCAATGTGACCATACTAATGAATAGTATATTATAAACTTACCTTTTGCCAGGAGAGTAGACCTTCAGTGTTTCTATCACACACACACACAATAAATTAAAGGCATAAAATAACTCTCTGAGATGTTAAGCATACCGATTACCTTGATCTTGATGAGCATTTCCCCCAAGTACATCAATATATCAAATATTGCACCTTAAATACATAAAATTGTATTTGTCAGTTATAGCTCCATAAAACTAAAAAGTTATGATGCATACTTACATTTCTACATATTTTGTCAATAAAACTGTGAGAATATAAGCAGAAGAACTTGTACGAAGATATTTATAACAGATTTCTTTATGATATTTAAAATGGAAACAAATTTAAATTCCATCAACAGAAAAATATATATACATATTATCACTTATTAACTTAACGAACTGATTTATTAACTCAGTAAACTGTCATTTATTAATGTAGTGTATTGATTCAGATATGAAATATCTATATGTGTATGAGTACAAACATATGTATATATATGATGACAAAAGCTTGATAGATGCAATTACATGAATGAACCTCACAAATAGCAAAAGCAGCCCCTTACAGAAAATGATCTATAATATTTGATTTCATTTTTGTGAAGTTCAAATCAAGAAAAATGGACCTATAGTGACAGAAATCAGAACATTTTTCTATTTGCAGTTTTCTGATGAATACATTTTAAAAATATATTTACTGGCCACTGGTATGTATTCTTTTGAGAATTGTCTGTTTGTGTCATTTGTCCATGTATTAGTCCATTTTCAAACTGCTGATAAAGACATATCCAAATCTGAGAAGATAAAGAGTTTTAATTCAACTTACAGTTCCACATAGCTGAGGAGACCTCAGAAGCAAGGGAGTAGGCAAAAGGCACTCCTTACCTGGTGGGCAAGAGAAAATGAGGAAGAAGCAAAAGCAGGAACCACCAATAAACCCATGAGATCTCCTGAGACTTATTCATTATCCGAGAATAGCATGGGAGAGACCAGCCTCCATGATTCAATTACCTACCCCTGGGCCCCTCCTGCAACACATGGGAATTCTGGGAGATAAAATTCAAGTTGAGATTTGTGTGGGGGACACAGACAAATTATATCAACCCATTTTTGTTTGTTTCTTTTTTGCTTCTTGATTTGTTTAAATTTCCAATAGATTCTGGATATTAGGACTTTTTGGATGCAACATTTGTGAATATCTTCTCACATTCTGTAGGTTGTGATTACTCGGCTGATAGTTTTGTTTGCTTGTTTGTTTGTTTTGTTGTGCAGAAACTCCTTGGTCAATTAGATCCCAATTGTCTATTTTTGTTTTTGTTTCAATTGCTTTTGGATACTTAGCCAAAAATTTTTTGCCAAAGCTGGTGTTGAGAAGAATATTTCTTAGGCTGTCTTCAAGGATTTTTATGGATTGAGGTCTAACATTTAAATCGCTCATCAATTTTGAGGTAATTTTTTATATGTTGAAAGTAGATGTCCAGCTTCAATCTTCATCACATAGCTAGCCAGTTGTCCCAGCAACATTTATTGAACATGGAGGGAGTCAGGACTTTCCTCATTGCTTGTTTTGTCAGCCTTATCAAGGACCAGATGATTATAGGTGTGCAGCCTCACACCACTCAGAATAACTATCACTATAAACTTAAAAAACAATGGATGCTGGTGAGGCTGTGGAGAAAAAATAATGCTTATACACTGTTGATAGGAATAAGAATTAGTCCCGCCACTTTGGAAAGCAGACTGGAGATTTCTCAAAGAACTTAAAACAGAGAGATTATTTTACCTAGCAATTCCACTACTGTGTATACACTGAAAAGTAAGCAAATAATTCTTTATTTGGGCACAGATTTGTCAGAAACCCTCAAACTGTACACTGAAAATCTATGAATTTTTATGTTAATTTTATCTCATAAAAATAGAAAATAGACAATATTAGGAAAATATTTCATACTGAAATTAAAATATTGACAAAATGTATATGAAAATTCAAATACAAAATGTAAATGTGATTATTACAATAATTATTAAAATGCTTTAAGCTATACTGGAAAAAAGTCTCAGAAATAAGAAAGATAAAGGTGACATATTAAAATGAAAAATTAATAAACAAATTTCACAGATAATTAAAACATGGTTACAAATATGTGGAACATTTTATATTATTAGTTATACAGACCTAATAAACTATTTGTATAATACTTTAACCTGTTTTATCAAGATAAATTACTAATATTTTGTGTAAAATCATAACTGGGGACAGCCCACAGGGAAATAACAATATTTGCAAGCACATTTATTAATTGTTAATAAGTTCCAAATGTTGACCTAGCTATTACACCTGAAATTTGTAACTATATCATGGATTTGTTTGAGTCCTTGGAAAAATTAATTTTAAGAGATGACTTAGAGGAATAATCTACAATATGGGGATATTAATATCTCATCTATAAATAAACTGAAAATACATAATACATGTAAAATCCTGATAAGAAACTCTGTCCCATGGGAAAAGGCTTATCCTATTTGGTTGTTATATGTTTCCTGTTAAAATTATCACCTTCATGATGTTTTAGAAAACTAAAGCATAGCGTGATGAATTGAAGTGTGATGTTGCTTGTTTGGTACAAAAGAAGGGTGAGGAAAAGGAAAAGCCCTGTGATCCCTAGGAGATGGCCTAATCCAAGGAGAGGGAGGCTCCAGGTCTTGTGGACTCACACAGGGTGCCTGCTACTGCCCATCCAGCAGCCACTCCCAGAAGCCTTCTGGAGGCAGGGGTGCAGATAGGCCCTTGAGACAATCAAATGAGAATTGGAAATGAAGAAAAATATAATAATCCAAAATAAATTTTAAAAATTAAAATAAAATATTTTATTGTAAATTAATAAATGATTGTTTATATTCACAAGGTAAGAAGCAATATTCTGATTTGTGAGTACAATATGGAATAACTAAGATAATTAAGAAATAATTAATTATCCTTAATTACCTCAAATGCTTATCATTTATTGTGACATTTAAAATGTACTCTTAGCTCTTTTGAAATGACCAATATATTACTTTTGAATGAACAAACAGAAATTAATTCATGTAAACAATTAAAAATAATTGAAATCAATCATGAATTACTTTTATAATTTATATTTTGTACATCATTTTGATTCTTTAGGAGATATTTTCAGAATTATTTTATTGTAATGATTAATATGAATGCCTATACATATATGCATAGGTCTGTGTATTTTTACTTGTTTTTTTCTTTCTTTCTTTCCCCTTCTTTCTTAATTTCCTTCTTTCTTTCTTTTTTTTTTTTTTTTTTTTGATGGACTCATACTCTGTCACCCAGGCTTGAGTGCAGAGGCGTGATGAGGGCTCACTGCAACCTCTGCCTCCCAGGTTCAAGCAGTTCTCCTCCCTCACTTTCCCGAGTAGCTGGGATTACATGCATGAGTCACCACGCCCGGCCTATACATCTTTCTCTGCGTATAAATTTATGTCCCTATAGCTATATGGTTGCTAATATCAACAAATGTTAATAAAACCCTGGAAGTATCAGTGCAAATAAGAATATTTATTGAAAGTATATATATATATATATATAATATATATATGTATAATTATAATAATTAGTAAAATTTAGATACTAACTATAATAAATTCATAATAAATTCAAGTTATAAAATATCACAGCCTAGATGGTTCCGAGTTCTGCAAATACAAACCTGACTTTTCCAGCTGAGGAGAAAGGAAACCTCCCCCTGCACCTGCTCCTGGGACCTGTCCCGTCCTCAGTGGGTCTTGCGCGCCCCCTGGTGGCCCCTCGCGCCCCTGCAGGGAGGTTTGTGTCTGGGCTCATACTGACCTCCCCCTCACTGTGTGTCTCTGGTACAGTAATACGCAGCCGTGTCCTCGGTTTTCAGGCTGCTCATTTGCAGATAGGCGATGCTTTTGGAATCATCTTTTGAGATGATGAATCTGCCTTTCACAGACGTGGCATGTTCTGTTGTCCCACCATTGACCTTTTCTCTTATAAAACCTACCCACTCCAGTGCCTTCCCTGGAACCTGGCGGAACCAGTTCGTATTGTTGTCACTGAAAGTGAGTCCAGAGGCTGCACAGGAGAGTATCAGGGACCACCCAGGTTTTGCCAAGCCTCCCCCAGACTCCACCAGCTGCACCTCACACTGGACACCTGTAAAGAATGAGACACCACCCTGGTCAGAAACTGCTACACATATCCACTGTTTCTCTCACTCATGCCCCCTCACACTCAATGTCTCTAGTTATCCATGAATTACCTTTTAAAATAGTAACAATAAGAACCCAGCTCAACACAAACTCCATGGTCGGTGGTCTGGGTTCAGTGCTGATCACCAAGTGGAAACTCCTGGGAATCCCATGGCTGGGGCTCCTCTCACAGAGCTTCAGAGTCAGGGCTGGGCTGGTTTTCATCAGCAGAGGCAGGACTGTATTTGCATGTCTCCTACTATATAGCAAGCTCTGGGGTGGGATGCCTTAGGACACGACAGGGCCCAGATAAGATGACTGTGCCTTACAGGAGTTTAGTGACAATGATGGTACTTACATGCTTTTTTTATAAAATTATGCTGTGATAAACTCTTTGAACTGATCACCCTACTTTAGTTTTACATATTTTTGTAAATTATGCTTTCTCAGAGTCAATGTTTCTCCATGTACAGAAGTGGAAGTAAACCACACGTGGGAAAGGGGCTCTGTATGTGTCTAAGAGCTCCTGTCTGAATGAGTAAGCCCTGGTATCTGTGCCTGTGCTCCTCATCTCTGGCCCTACTTACTCCCTACACCAACTGCAGGACAGAGCTGGGCATGCCTAGTGTGGTTTGAGGAACCCACTTTCTCTAGTGAAAACATGTGTGATCTTGCTGCATTCTAGCATTCACCTAAAACTATGATGAGAACTAAGGTTGAGGCAGATACATTCTTAAGAATTTCTGAATTCAATATACCCTTTTCCTGTCTGTCTATCACTCTTTCATTGTCTATGTTTCCATTTGTTTGCTTGTAATAAGTTGCATAAGTTTTAGTTTGCAGACAGCAAACTCCCACATATTTAAAGTGTACAGGTGATAAACATGATGTAACCATCATCATTATCAAGGTGGACAAGAGAATTCCCAACATTTCCTTTTGTTCTTCTGTGTTCTTTCTGCTTTTTACCTTTGTTTCTTCGACCATTTCCCTGGCAACTACTGATCTTTTCCTTGCTGCACATCCATTTTAATTTATCAGAATTTATAAAAATGAAACAACTTGTTATGTATTCTTATTTGTTTGGCTTATTTTACTTAACATAAATAATTAAATATTTTACCTTGTAGTTGGGTATGTCAGACATTTGTTTATTATAAATGTTGGGTAGTATTCTAGCAAAAATTTACCATAAATTATTTCTCTATTAAGCCGCTGAAAAAAATTAAGTTTTTTATTATTTGGGTCTTACTAAAAATCTGCTATATACTAGTGTTGCTATCACTGAGAGTGGTGCCTTTCAATTAGGTGGCATGGCACGGGGGAAGGGCAAATCAGCATTTCCATTTCCAGATAGCATCCTTAAGCTAACAGCATTACTTAAAATATTGCACCAGGCAGGAGGCTAAAACTGCTCAAAACTTTCCGGAAAATTTTAATTGTGACATTTTAAAATAGACCCCTAAGAGAGGAATTACTCTTTTCTAATCATCTTTGCCACATAGATCTGAATTTAATATCTTAAATACAGAAGCAAATTGAACAGAGATAACATCTATGAAAAACAACGTGTCATACAGTAAGCTGCATTTTGCTGGATCCAGATCAATTGATCATATATTATCAATGCCTCACACTTTGGCCTGTCAGAAAGTTGCAGCTGGTGATTGTGGTTTTTTGTGTGTAATTTGAAGAAATGAGTATGTTTCAGCTGTATATTGTAAATATGGAAGTGGAAGTGACTATGATTGCTGTTTGGGTGATAGAAAGGAGACTTAGGCAGTGGATAGTTGAAGAGGTCATTTATATGTTTGCTAAAATTCCTAAGTAAATAATCTGAATTTAAAATTATGCCAATTTCATAAAAATAAACAAAACTTAGGATCTCTTTTATGTAAGATATATTCAAAATGTTAAATCGTATTTATCTACTACCCAACATATATAACACAAAGGGCCATATCTTTTGAATGATTTCTGGATTGAAATTGTTACTCTTGATTTCAACAATTCACAGTTTCTAGGAGTTTCAATTTCCTCTGTCAATCCCATGTGAGTCTATCTGCCTCACCAAATTCACAGGCCCAGGTATGAAAATGTATGTGAGAACACTTTATAAACATTTAAAGGCCTAAACCTAACAAAAAAAGTATGGAGGAAATGATCCTTTTAAAGTTATCTGAAGCATAAAGTTTTATTAAATAAAATGAGTTTTATGTTTTAAAAAGATTAAGTTTGAGATGTTGATTGATATAATAAGTGGTGCTTAATCAGAAGACACTATAGGGGTGATTTCCAGTCACAGGAGCTTGGCTCTGAAAATTTCAACTTACTTGGAGTTGAAATCACTGCTATTGCCTGCCAGCATTTTAAAACTTGTTCTACTTCTTTTCTTTCCCAGTCATTCTTCCTACTGCTGTCAGACTAATGTCCCCAAAACATGGCTTCATCATTTAAAAACCTACAAGTGTCCCCTGTTATTTGTTGATGAATGTACAGACTCAAGAGATTACAGACCAGCCAAAACCCCCCCTCATTTTTCCTAACAGTATTTATCTCCCTGACTTCTCAGCACAAACTCTGTCACATTCCAACAGTCAGTCTTCTTTACTACACACCATGCTGTTTGCCATTTCCTACTTCCATTCACTCCCTTTTCACCTCTTTCATCAACATCCTAGTTGCACTCTCCAATTTTATGAACTGACTTGAATTCATTTTGTTCTAAACTCTATTTTCCTATATGAATGGTTTGGGAAATGGAGCACAGACTTTGAAATCAGAAACCTAAGTTTAAATCCCATTTTCCTACTTGTTACCTAAGAAACCTTGGCCAAGCCTTAGCCTATTTACCTTTATCAACACAACGTAGGATGTCTTATCTTTACAAGTTGTGAAAATTAAAACAACCATGGTATACAAAGCACTAAGCACAATGACTAGCATATAATAAATTTTCAAGAAATGTTGGCTTTAAATAAAACAAACACACAAAAAAAAGAGAAAGTCACTTTTAAATAAATTCCTACATTCTAGAGACCTAACATATAAATTTGGAACAAAATGCAAACAAAGAGAAAAACAAACAAAAAAAAACTAGGATGGAAAGTAGAATAATGTTACGGTGCATCATCACAACATATATTCAGTCTTAACCTGGTGTGTAATATTATCTAAATGTTGAAGGCATTGCCGTTGTTCCTATGATACAGAATCAATCTTACTCACAATCTTCTGGGTATGTTGAAAAAAATGCCATCTTTAAATTAAAAAAAAAATTAAAAAATGTTAATAAAATATCAAAACTCTCTCGGCCAAGAGTTATCTCACTAGCACTATGGCATTATGGTGTCTCGCTCAGGACACATCAGTTACTGCCCTATGACTGGCAGCTGGAAGATTCATATATTTAGACATTTTACCCTCATTGCTCACCTTCGTCCTATTTCATGCATGTGTTATGCAATATTGAAAGTAATTTTTGTATTATACTCACGCCAATCACCAAAAATTTAAGGTTGCCTTTTTATGTCATCTTTTAACAGTATTTTGTGATCTTCACCCACAAAATTATCTCTATTGGAAGAAACATGAGGAAAAAATTTTGGTGTTGAAACATATTGGAATAAGTCTTATCAGGTACTATTAACCAAAACACTGCAGAAAAAAATCAGGGAGTCAATTCTTGGATTGATATTTAATTGTAGCAGGAATCAATTCAGACCAGATGCAGTGGCTCATGCCCATAATTCCAACTAAATATAAGTCTGAACTGATATTTAGTTGTAGCAGTTATTTTTCTATTCATCTGCTTCTACCCGTTAATAGAAAATAATCTATTGGTCTAAACCTTTATATTATGTCTAGGAGCTACTACCATCTTATTGACAGTAATCTGTGCCTTAACACAAAGTCATATAAAAAAATTGTAGCATTCTCCACCTCAAGCCAGCTGGGCCTTATAATATTCACAACTGGTTTTAATCAGCACACCTAGCATTCACTCCTAAAGAATTAGTTCAGACCAGACATGTTGGCTTATGCCTATAATTCCACCACTTTGGGAAGCAAAACCAGGGGGAATCATATAGGACTGGGATTTCAAGACCAGCCTGGGCACCATAGAGAGACCCCATTTCTATGAAAAAATTAAAAATAAATCAGCCAGATGTGGTGGTACACCCCTGTAGTCCTAGCTACTCAGGAGGCTGAGAAAGAAGGATTGTGTGAGCCAGATGTTCAAGGTAACAGTGAGATATGATAGTACCACTGCACTTCAACCCTTGTGACAGAATGAGAATCTATCACTAATCATAAAAATAATAACTAAGACTTTTACATGATTGCTTGTGATTTTTGCACATTGATTTTGTATCCTAGACTTTGCTGAAGTTGCTTATAGTTTGAGAAGATTTTGGGCTAGACATGGGTCTCCTAGATATACAATCATGTCATCTGCAAATAGAGACACTTTGACTTCCTCCTTTCCTAATTGAATACCCTTTATTTCTTTTTCTTGCCCAATTGCTCTGGCTAGAACTTCCAATACTATGTTGAATAGGAGTGGTGAGAGAGGGCATCCTTGTCTAGTGCCTGATTTCAAAGGGAATTCTTTCAGCTTTTGCCCATTCAGTATGATATTGGCTGTAGGTTTGTCATACATAGCTTTTATCATTTTATGATACGTTCCATCAATACCTAGTTTATTGAGAGTTTTTAGCATGAAGGGTTGTGGAATTTTATCGAAGACCTTCTCTGCATCTATTGAGATAATCATGTGGTTTTTGTCTTTGGTTCCATTTATGTGATGGATCACATTTACGGATTTGCATATGTTGAACCAGCCTTGCATCCCTGGGATGAAGACTCCTTGGTCATGACGGATAAGCTTCTTGATGTGCTGTTGCAATTTGTTTGCCAGTATTTTACTGAAGATTTTTGCATCGATGTTCATCATGGGTATTGGCATGAAGTTTTCTTTTTTAGTTGAGTCTCTGTCTGGTTTTGGTATCAGGATGATGTTGGTCTCATAAAATGAGTTAGGGAGGATTCCCTCCTTTTGTATTGTTTGATACAGTTTCAGAAGGAATGGAACCAGCTTCTCTTTGTACGTCTGGTAGAATTTGGCTGTGAACCTGTCTGGACCTGGACTTTTTTTGGTTGGTAGGCTATTGATTGCTGCCTCTACTTCAGCCCTTGTTATTGGTCTATTCAGGGTTTCAGCTTCCTCCTGGTTTAGTTTTGGTAGAGTACAAGTGTCTAGGAATGTATCCATTTCTTCCTGGTTTACTGGTTTATGTGAGTAGAGCTGTTCGTAGTAATCTCTGATGGTAGTTTGTATTTCTGTGGGATCAGTGGTGATATCCCCTTTATTGTTTTTTATTGCATCTATTTGATTCTTTTCCCTTTTCTTTTTTATTAATTTGGCTAGCGTCTGTCTATTTTGTTGCTCTTTCCAAAAAACCAACTCCTGGATTTCTTGATTTTTTGAAGGGTTTCTTGTGTCTCTATCTCCGTCAGTTCTGCTCTGATCTTAGTTATCTCTTGTCTTCTGCTAGCTTTTGAGTTTTTTGATCTTGCTCCTATAGTTCTTTCAAATTTGATGATAGGGTGTCGATTTTAGATCTTTCCTCTCTTCTCTGGTGGGCATTTATTGCTATAAGTTTCCCTCTCGATACTGCTTTAAAGGTGTCCCAGAGATTCTGGTAAGTTGTGTCTTCATTCTGGTTGGTTTCAAAAAACATCTTTATTTCTGCCTTCATTTCATTGTTTATCCAGTCAACATTCAGAAGCAAGTTGTTCAGTTTCCAAGTGGTAGTGCAGGTTTGAGTGTGTTTCTTGATCCTGAGTTCTAGTCTGATCATGCTGTGGTCTGATAAACTGTTTGTTATGATTTCTGTTCTTTTGCATTTGCTGAGGAGTGAAAAAATCACAAGCATTCCTATATACCAATAACAGACAAACAGAGAGCCAAATCAAGAGTGAACACCCATTCACAATTGCTGCAAAGAGAATAAAACACCTAGGAATACAACTAACAAAGGATGTAAAGGACCTCTTCAAGGAGAACTACAAACCACTGCTCAATGAAATAAGAGAGGACACAAACAGATGGAGAAACATTCCATGCTCATGGTTAGGAAGAATCAATATTGTGAAAATGGTCATACTGCCCAAAGTAATCTATAGATTCAATGCTATCCCCATCAAGCTACCAATGACCTTCTTCACAGAACTGGAAAAAACCACTTTAAACTTCATATGGAATCACAAGAGACCCCACATAGCCAAGACAATCCTAAGCAAAAAGAACAAAGCCGGAGGCATCACACTGCCAGACTTCAAACTATACTACAAGGCTACAGTAATCAAAACAGCATGGTACTGGTACCAAAACAGAGACACAGACCAATGGAACAGAACAGAGACCCCAGAAGAAACACCACATATCCACAACCATCTGAGCTTTGACAAATCCAGCAAAAACAAGCAACGGGGAAAGGACTCCATGTTTAATAAATGGTGTTGGGAAAACTGGCTAGCAATGTGCAGAAAGCAGAAACTGGACCCCTACCTGCCACCTTATACTAAAATTAACTGCAGATGGATCAAAGATTTAAACATAAAACCTAACACCATAAAAACACTAGAAGAAAACGTAGGCAAAACCATCCAGGACATAGGCATAGGCAAGGACTTCATGACTAAAATACCAAAAGCAATGGCAACAAAAGCCAGGATAGACAAATGGGATCTAATTAAACTCCAGAGCTTCTGTACAGCAAAAGAAACCATCATTAGAGTGAATCGGCAACCAACAGAATGGGAAAAAAATGTTTGCAATCTACCCATCTGACAAAGGGCTAATATCCAGAATCTACAAAGAACTAAAACAGATATACAAGTTAAAAACAAACAACCCCATTCAAAAGTGAGCAAAGGATATGAACAGACACTTTTCAAAAGAGGACATATATGAGGCCAACAAACATATGAAAAAATGCTCATCATCACTGGTCATTAGAGAAATGCAAATCAAAACCACACTGAGATATCATCTCACGCCAGTTAGAATGGCGATTATTAAAAAATGGGGAGACAACAGATGCTGGAGAGGATGTGGAGAAATAGGAAGACTCTTACACAGTTGGTGGGAGTGTAAATTAGTTCAACCATTGTGGAAGACAGTGTGGCAATTTCTCAAGGATCTAGAAATAGAAATTCCATTTGACCCAGCAATCCCACTATTGGGTATATACCCAAAGAACTATAAATCATTCTACTCTAAAGACACATGTACATGTATGTTCATTGCAGCCCTGTGTACAATAGCAAAGACCTGGAACCAACCCAAATGCCCATCAATGATAGACTGGACAAAGAAAATGTGGTACATATACACCATGGAATACTACACAGCCATAAAAAACGATGAGTTCGTGTCCTTTGTAGGGACTTGGATGAATCTGGAAACCATCATTCTCAGCAAACTGACCCAAGAACAGAAAGCCAAGCACTGTATGTTCTCACTCATAAGTGGGTGTTGAACAACGAGAACACGTGGACTCAGGGGAGAGGAGCATCACACACAGGGGACAGTTGGGGGGGGTAGCAGAGAGACAATTGGGGGGTGGGGAGGGAAGGAAGGGTGGGGAGGGATAACATGGGGAGAAATGCAAGATATAGTATGCACCTAAAGTCAAATAAATAATTTTAAAAAAATAGAAGATTGAACTGAAAAAAAAAAAGTCCTTTACACGATTGTAAGGCTACTCAAATAGAAGATATTACACTGAGTATCCTCAGGAATTCTCTGCTGCTTCTGATGTTTTGGAGCAGACAGCTCACCTGAGACATTCAGAATAGGCAGATGATTTTAGACAGTGAAAAGTCTCCACACAAGACATTGGAACAGGACTTTTGTCTAATCCCCTGCCCTGTGCCTTTCACCTCTTTCTCCTCATTGTCCTCCTGCTTTTCATTATGATTTGCTTATTCTGACAAGCAGTCTTCTCATTTTTCATAGACCTGGTTGTTGTCCACCCATATTGGACACTGATCTTTTTTTTATTCACGATTTTATACTTGCTACACAGAATAAGTCGTCAGACTACTGTTTTGATATCTGACTGCTGATAACTTAAGTTTCATTCCCCCATCATCTCCTGTGTTTCCCACATGAGGTGAATCCAGTTAGAAATCTCAGGAACTCCCTCATTTGATGGCATTTAGAGGTTCAAACCCCACAAACTCCTTTCTGTGAGTGAGAACCCTCACTCTGCCTCCACCACCAAACCACTACAGAAACCTGAGCCAGTCTCATTTCTGGCTATATTGAGCCATTTTGGATATTCCTGAGACACCAGCACTATGCTCAGCAGAGGTAATTAACCTTTCCAAATTCATATGGGGGAGTGTGTGGCACTCACAGATATGACATCCACACTACATTTTAGTTGAGATCTCTTGGACTTTGCATTGTGTCAACTAAAACTGATGCTGTAAACTTGGTGTCACTGCTCCTAACCGCAGGACACACCTGTTCCCTTAACCAACTCCAAGACAGAACCCGTGGACTTAAGCACTGTTGAACAAACTGACCTCATGGACATCTACAGAACATTCCAATCAACTGCAGTGTAATATGCATGCTTCCTAAGCATACCATAAATATTCTTCATGATAGGTTATATATTAGATAAAAAAATGACTCTCAGCATTTAAAAAAGTAATGCCAAACATTCTCTAACTTTTTCAAAAATGGGTAAAGTTCCAACTTTCTAAAAGGCTACAATTACCATATTGTCAGTAATAGACAATGGCAAAAGGAGAAAATTAAACTTCAGACAAATGTTCTTAGTATATACAGAGAAACTACTTCCAAATAATAGTTAATTATGTTCTATAAGACTTTAAAGGAATTATACAATGTTACACCCTCAAATTTTGTTTTGAGATGCACCGATGATTAAACATCTTCAAATCAATAAATTTTGAGTGCTAAATTAAGAGAATAAAGAAAAAAATCAATTAATTTCTCACCAGACACTGAAAATAATGTTTAAAAAATTCAAGATTTCATAATAAAAACTCTAAAAAGTATAAATACAAGAATATAACCTGTATATAATAAAAGTCTTTATTTAAAGCCACACTATTATCATACTTAAGAGTGAAATGTCAAAATAATTTGCTACTGTATCTTTAAAAAAGCAAGAATAAACTTGAAGACATTTTACTGACACATTTCAAAAGTAATAGCAAAAGTAGACTAATAAAAACAGGATCATATTGACACAAATACATGGAGAGAGCACAGAAATAAACTGAAACAACAATGGCAAACTGATTTTCAGCATGAGAACCAACAATATACCATGGATAAATCAAAGTCTCTCCCTAAAAGGGTGTTAGAAAAACTGGATCTACACATTTAAAGAATTGAGAATTTTTAAAAATTTAGTTTAGAATAAACACAAAATCACACTAAATGGGCTAAATAGTTAAACGTATGGCCTGCAATTATAACACTTCTCCAACCCAGAATATAATATTAACAATTATTTCCTGTATTTCACACTAAAGGCACAGACAACAAGAGCAGAATTGAAAAAGTGGAACCACATCAAAACAAAACCATTCTGCAAAGCATGGAATAATTCCAACTACTGTAATTGCAAGTTATGTATCTGAAAATGTGTATATATCCAAAATACACATTCAACATCTATAACTCATTAGCAAAATCCTAATTGCCTGATTGTAAAGTTGTGAGTTTTTCATCATATATATATATATATTTTTTTTTTTTAATTGCATTTTATGTTTTGGGGTACATGTGGAGAACATGCAAGATTGTTGCATAGGTACATACATGGCAATTTGGTTTGCTGCCTTCCTCCCCATCACCTATATCTGGCATTTCTCCCCATGTTTTCCCCTCCCCCAACTCCCCCATCCCCCCACTGTCCCTCCCCTAGTACCCCCTCCACAAACCCCAGTGTGTGATGCTCCCCCTCCCTGTGTCCATGTGTTCTCATTGTTCGACACCCGCCTATGAGTGAGAACATGTGGTGTTTGACTTTCTGTTCTTGTGTCAGTTTGCTGAGAAGGATGGTTTCCAGGTTCATCCATGTCCCTACAAAGGACACGAACTCATCGTTTTTTATATCTGCATAGTATTCCATGGTGTATATGTGCCACATTTTCCCTGTCCAGTCTATCATCAATGGGCATTTGGGTTGGTTCCAAGTCTTTGCTATTGTAAACAGTGCTGCAATGAATATTCATCGTGCATGTGTCCTTAGAATAGAACAATTTATAATCCTTTGGATATATACCCAGTTATGGGATTGCTGGGTCAAATGGAATTTCTATTTCTAGGTCCTTGAGGAATCACCACACAGCTGCTGTGTGAACTTCCCTGCAGTCCTGTTTATAGGGGTATAGTTAGAACTGCCTCAGCAATGGCAGCCCACCTCCGTAATGGCAGACTGTCTCTGTAATAATGGCGGACTCTCTCTGTAATGGCTGGACTGCCTCGGCAATGGCGGGCTGCCTCAGTAATGGCAGACCGCCTTGGCAATGGCGGGCAGCCTCAGCAATGGTGGACTACCATGGTAATGGTGGACTCCCCTCGGTAATGGCAGATGCCCCCTCCCGCACAGAGCTGGACCTTCCCGGGTTCAGCTGTGCTTGCTGTGAAACTCTCAATCCAGAGCGTTTGAGATTGCTGGTCTTTGTAGGGGTGGGACCGGCCGTGCCTGATCACCTGGCTCCCTGCCTGAGACCCTCTTTTTTTTTTTTCAGTTGAACGGGTGACTCTGTCTCCCAGGCATTCCAGTCACCAGTTGAAACGGCGCTCAGATTCTACTGGGGGCTCATGGTGCTCTTTCACCCAGGAATCTCCTGGCCTGGCTCCCTTTCAGTCCCCTTTTTTTCAGTTGAACGGGTGACCCTGTTTTGTGGATTTATTCAATAAATGTTACTAAACAGTCATCAGCTGATTCTAGGTTAGGTGGATTGTCATTGATAAAATGGGTGGGCCTGATTGCATCAGAGCAGAACTAGAGAAAATTAAATTGCATGGTGATTCAGCAGCTTCACTTTCCTCTGGGACCTCAAGCCCACACTTATTGATGGATGATATTATGGACACTGGATATCTTAGCCATCTCCAAAAATTGGTCATCTTCTCCAAAATTGTCATCCACAGAAATGTGGCATGTTCATCTATAGCTTGCCAACCCTGAGTAACAGAAAGAGACTCTAAAATACAATAATATTTATTTGACGATGGGTAATGCATTTGAAATACGTATGAGTACATTCAGTTTAGTAAGGGAAGATAAATGATTAAGAAACCATGAGGAAAGTTACATGAGCCATTTTGAGATAATTATCCTTGGCTAGAAGGATCAATAATGGGGTGACATTGTTGTGAGGTTGAATAGACAGTTGCTGGGCAGATATACTTGGAGAAGTAATTCTTTTAAGGTTGTAGTGACCTTTGTGCAAGGACGTGTTTTTGCAGTCTATTTAT
>JAZHEH010000135.1:0-102795 GCA_036589455.1 Ateles fusciceps | reverse complement strand
CCTCCACCGAGTGTGACGTACCACAGTGGGGGCAAGGGAGGGTGGGCTCCATATGAGTTGGGCTGCCCTGCCTGGAGGGTGCTCCCCAGGTGCCCACCCAGTCTGCCTTGCTGATGTCCATGGTGCCGCAGGCTGCACACACGTTTCCTTGCACGTGCACTTGTCTACACGGACTGCACACTTGCACACTCCTGGTGCATATGCATGCCAACGCCGCTCCAGTGTGCACATGCACAAACACTGTGTACACACACGGACTCTGAGGTTGCATATCTGTGTCCTGGTCCTCGCCTGCATGCCCACGGCCACACATGCATGCACGTGGCGTCCCTGCTGTGGTTTCCACAGGTGGCACATGCTGGGGGCACCTTTCGCAAGACCCATTCCCGCACCCACATGCACACATGTGTTGAGTGGGGAGGCTGGGTGCACCTGCCTGGCTCTGTATCCTGGGGGTCTCCCCCATCGATGTGTGTGTGTGCATGTGTGTAACTTGGTATGAGTCTCCACGTGTGTCTGTATGCGTGATCATGTGTGCCTGGGGCACATAGGCATATGTCTCTTTGCCACCGAGGTGTGGGTACCCCTTGTGTGCCTAGGTGGGTTGTGGCCTAATCTGGAGCAGAAGCCCTGGAACTTGTGTTGGGGGCTTGATGAATGCCCGCAGCCCAGGGTGTGAGGGTCAGGGTCTCCCAGCCACTCCCCCACCCACCAGGGCTGAGGCAGTGTTAGGCAACGGTGGGCTGGAAAATGCCTGGGCAGGGAAGACCCATTTCAAGCCATGAGGTCAACACTGTGGCCAACAGGCCAGACCCTGGACATGCTTGGCGGCCACTGCAGCTTGGCTGATGGGAGCACATGACCCAGCATGACTGCAGAGAAGCCCTGCCTCCGGTGCCTCAGTTTCTCCATGGTGAGGACCTTCTTGGTGAGGGGTTCTGTGGTGGGCTCCCCTGCCTCAGGTGTTGTGTAGGGTGCTGAGCAGATGGATGCTGTGCTGGATGATGAGCAAGGGTGGCCCACCAGCACCGTGGCAGGGCCCTGGTCTGGGCCTCGGAGTGGCCAGCCACACTTCCTGCTCCCCCTGGCCACTACTAGTGGCTCATCTGTAGAGTGGGGGAGAAGCAGGTCATCCTTGTAGGTTGTGTGAGGGTGAAACCAGCAGAGGGGCGGCTGGAGCAGTGGGGCTGGCCAGTCTCTTTTTCTAAGCCTCAGTTTTCTCATCTATAAAGGGGGTGCTGTTCCCCATTCTGCTCCATTGAGGTGAGGAGGAAGTGAGCTCTCATGCCAGGGGTGGAAATGGGTGGCCATCAGCACCTCGACCCCACCTGGCAGAGGGGCACGTGCAGGGCCAGCCATGGCAGAACCATGGCCTGGATTTGGGTCCCGGCTCAGCCCCCTGCTGGCGGTGTGACTTCGGGTGTGATAGGTCACCTCTGCCTCAGTCATCTTCACCTGCCACATGGGTCCAGGTCAGGGATTATCGGGGCACTTCCAGGCTGAGGCCGGGTGGAGTTGGCTTAACTTTCCCCGTGGAGTTCTGACTGCAGTGCTTCTGCCCTTAGAATGCCCAGAACACCTCCCCCACACCCCCTCGCAGCAGAGTCCTCCTGGGACCTTTGCACTGCCAGCTGGTCCCCTCACCCCATCCATTTGTGGAAGGGACAATAAAAGACCCTGGTCAGGCAACTCAGGCCACAGGTGGGTGGAGGGGGGACAGGGCAAGGATTTTGCCCAGCTTGGGAGACACCCCTAGAGTACCTTCAATCCCTCCCACCCTCCCCCTGTTCCTCACCTGGGGGAGCTATGGAACCCCTGAACCTCAGTTTCCCTGTGCCAGGGTCCTTCCACTGGGACTGGCAGAAACGTAGGTTTGCATGGAGTGAGAAGCAAGAGACAGGCTGAGGGAGGGCAGCCTGGCCCCGCAGGTCTCCGAAAGCCAGAGGGCTTGTGGAGGGTCTATGGAGGACACCCCTACAGGGGCTGGGGCCCTTGAAGGTGGGGGTAGGTCCTGCTGTCCTTGGAGGCTGGGGACTGGCCCACAGCACGTGGAGGGGCTGGGATTTGTTTGTTGTTGCTGTGAGTGACAGGCGGGCTTTGAAGGCCAGGGCATGTGGGATGGTGCCCGTCCCCTCCCTCTGCCCAGGGACAGTGCAGCTGCCCAGCACTGCCCCTCCTTGTCTTTACCCTGGCCTTGAATTCATGCTTTGTGGCACAGACAGCCATGTGCAGCTGGTGCAGCACCAGGAGGGTCCAGCTGGTCAGGCCAGGATGGGTGGGAGGCAGAGGAGCCCTCCTGCTGTCCTGGACCTCTGGCCCAGAACCTCTCCCTGGGAGCCTCAGTCTGTGCACCTGGGAAAGCGGTCAAGAGCAGGAAGTACAGGGGGAGTTCCAGGATGACCTGGAAATGAGCAAATGTGTGGGTGAGCCAGGTGCCCTACCCGGCCCTAGCACAGGGTTAGTGAGGGCTCCTGACACTTGGCTACTGTCTGATCAATGAGGTTCGTGCTGTTCTGCCCCCATTCTGATGAGCCCTGACCTCTGACCCCCATGCTGGCCTGCCTGACACTCTGCAGCCACCCAGGGCATGGGCCTTGGGATCCGCAGGAGCTGGCCTGGCTGCCCCCTGCCTCTGCAGCTATGCAGATGCCCTCTCAGGGCCCTCTCTGTACCCCTCAGTGGCCCTGATCTGCCGCCTGGCTGCACCCAGGCCAAGGTGACAGGCACTCTCCTCAAAGCCAAATCCCAGATGATGCCTTTGCCCCCGACCATCCATTCACTTTCTCATTTGTTCATTCATTTATTCCTTCCTGGCCTGTCAGATTCTCATCTGAGCCAGGCAGATCAAGGGGTGTGATCCTTGGCGTCATGTATCTCTAGGATTAAGTGCTTTAAAGGAGAGGAGGTCACAGAGTGGCCCGCGGAAGCCCAACCGGAGTGGTGGGCATGCTGTCCCACCCTGCAAATGTCCCTGCACTGTCCCTGGGGCCCAGCTGGGTCCCTCCACACCAGGTGTTTTGTGCTGCCGTTTCTTCTTTTATCTCTGTATTTTAAACATTTTGCACATTGGGAACTATTGTGCATCATGGGTTTACTGGTGTGTGTGGAATCCCTTCCTGAGACTGCACCATCATTTATTTATCCAAACCTGCACTGGCCTCCTGCACTGCCTGCAGCCACAGAGCTGGGCACCCAGAGATGCAGTTCTGCACAACCCTCCCCACCTTGTCCTCAGCTGGCAACCACCAGGTCCGGGCACTGGTCACGTGCCCCTCCCCCTGATGCTTGGGCTGATTTCAGGGGACTCGGCAGCAGGGCCAGATCCCCCTGCTCCTAGCTCACTGAGGCCTTTGACAGGCGTAGGCCAACCGGGTGGGTGATGGTGAGTGAGTAGAGTCTGTTTCTGGCCGTCAGCTCTCTGCATGGCCATTTGTGGAGTGGTGTCGTGGGCCCACCTCTCCCTGCCTCTTTTACACAGCCTCTGGTCTTGCCCGATATTGCCTGTGGGGCCTCTCCTGTGGAGCAGCGGGGCATGGGTGATGCTGGCACTGTCCGGCAGCTGTGTCCTGTCTGATGGAGGCGGCCCGTGGCAGCCAGACCCAGGAAGTGGAGCAGAAAGGCAGGGGTGTTGGCACATCTTGAGAGTGGCTTTAGGAGGGGCTGAGTGGGCACAGGCCGGGGTCCCCATGTAGGTTCACACAGGCCTGGAAGGCGGTGAACCCCATTCAGGGCCCTGGCACATGCAGCTGGGGTGATCTGGGAGTGGGTGTCAGGTGCCAGCCTCACTCAGAGCAGCCTGCCCTGGGCCCCCGGGGTGCCCCCTGGGTCTCCAGTCAGCACCCTGGCATTCTTAGCTGTCTGTCACTGGTCATGGTCCATGGAGTTGAAGTTCTTTGGAAAGTTGATGGGTTTCACATAAAGGCTTTGTGGTCAAATGTGGGACCTGCTGGATTAAATGGTGCTTATGGCACTCCTTTCCCACAGGGCACTGTGGGCCCTGTTTTGGGGGGTGGCAGCGCCTTCTCTGAGAGGCACCTCAGGGCCTGGTGTGCCCAGGAACCCGTTTTGGGAAACAGTGGTTGAGGTGCCTCAGAGAACCAGAGGAGGAGAACTGTGGGCCCCCAACATGGGCCCCGGGATAGATGGGTCCTGCCATACAACACCTACACCCACGGGGCACCCAGTGAGTGGAGAGACCACTGCTTCTCCCAGCAGTTTGAGGCAATGTGCAAACTTAACCTTTGATTTTATGACTCTATTTCTTTGCAGCAGCTGTCATGGGAAATGTCAGGCCAAGGTTGAGGCTGGGTGAGCGGCCCGTCAAGGAAGGGGGTAGAGCTAGGCAGGCTGGAGTGTCGAGGAAGGGCTCAGGCCAGGGAGGGCTCCAGGCCGCTCACCTCCTCCTGGGAGCCTTCCTGGATTGTCCCTTGCTTACCTGGATCCCCAGCACCGTGTCCTCAGTTTGTCCTGGCTATCACGACCTTGTTGAGATGTTGCCTTTATTTGTCTTCTGTCAGGGCTCAGATGAGGCCAACTTGGGGACATGCCAGAAGTCCCACCTTCCCCAAGGCTGGGCAGCCATGAGATCAGTTTGTGCAGTGCCGGCTTGCTGTGTGACCTTGGGCAGCTCCACCTTTCCTGGTCACTGTAGGTCTTGTCTGCAGTCCACGGCTGGTGGCCAGAGGTGGTGTTCCCAGTTCGGTGCCCTCAAGAGTAGGAAAACAACTAGAGTCCTCAGCGTGTTGGCTGTGGGGCTCTGGAGGAAGTGGCTGAGTGCAGGGCTGGGGTTGCAGAGGGCTGATCTTTGGTGGTCCCAGGGCCTAGAGCAGGCCCTGCACACAGTAGGTGCTCAGTAAAGAGCAAAAGGCAATGCGTGGATGGGGAAGGTGGAGGTAGATTCCAGCTGGGAGTCCACAGTCCCCAGTTACGTGCCTCCCTCCTCATCATTCCAGGGCCCTAGCCTGGCCTGCCACCAGCTCTACCCTGCCTCCCAGGTCTGGGTGGGTCAGGGAATGGTGACTGTCCCTGCTGCATGCCAGTCCTGTGCACCGGCACAGGGGCTCAGACTCCCTAGTGCCCCAGCAGCTCGGCATCTCTCCCGCACACACAGCTTCCCCCACTGCACACCTGGGCCTCCACATCCAGCCTGTCTGCTAGTGTCAAGTCCTCCGTACCCAGCATCCAAGCCCGGATTCCCAGCCTCTTCCCTCTACCTGTCCCCCCAAGGCAAAACCAGTGTCAAACCTGCACCCCATCTCCTGGTCCATCCCCTTTACTCCTCACTGAGGGCGGGCCTCAGACCTGGCCTCTATCCCCGGCCTGTGGCCATGGCCAGCTCCAGCTCCCTGCCTGCCATCTCATTCCCCACCCGGGCTTCAAGTGCTTCCCTAAGACATGTTTCCAGCCAGACACTGCCTGCCTAACCTCCCCCATGGCTGCCCCTAGATAAAGCCTTGGGCCCTTCATTCTCAGGGCCTGGGCTAGAGGGTCTCACGTAGGAACCTTCTTTTCCATCTTCTCTGGGGAAGCCCCTGTCCCTAGATCCCAGTGCCTGGCACCTGTGCCTTCTGCTCTCCATATTGCCTGAGGAGCTCAGGCCTAGCTTGAGGGTACAGAAAACCATGAAGGGTGAGGCAGCCACACTGGCAGGGAGGGAGGGCCCAGGTGCCAGTGAGGAGAAGCCTTTGCACCTTCGTGGTGCCCGTCTGTCCCTGGGTCAGCTCTGGGAGACCCCAGGGCTGGTGGCTCTCCAGGCTGGCTGACAGGTGCAGATCAGTTCGCCCAGATGACTGCACAGGGTCGCTGTCTTTCCCTGGGGGGAGCCACCTTCCCTCTGAGCCTCCTTTTGCCTGCACGTGGCTATTGTGAAGCTGTGGTGAGTAAGCACTGCCCACAGGGCCTGGCCATAGTGGAAGCTTGATCTGGGCAAGCCGGAGACTCCTGGTGGACCTGGCTCCAGGGACCCCTTGAGCATCCCCTTGTGGCATGGGCTCAACTAGCTGTGGAAATCGAGACTGGTGATGGGGCCTTGGGGTCTTCTGGGGAGGAGTGGCAGGGCCTTCACCCCTGTCATGCCCTGGGGGATACAGGCTGGACCCTGGCTGGCCCGTGTGGCTAGTGAGGACGGGCACGTGTGCCCTGCTGTACTGTCTGGAGCTGGATCCTCTGCGGAATCCTGGGGGGTACAGAGAAGGAACTGCTGCCTGGGGCTGCCGCTTCCCATCGGTCCTTCTGCCATGAGGGTCCTTGTAGCATGTCCTGAGGGACACATTAGTTCAGGCCAGGGGAGCCCAGGTGACAGTGGGGCTGAGGGAGGGGGAGGCCTTGTCCTTCCCTGGTCCTCGGGCAGAGTGCTCAGTGGTGACAGGGCAGGGTGACACTGGGCAGTGGGAGGGTGGGCTACCTGTCCCTGGGCATGGCCCCCACACCAGAAGCCCCTTCCACCCACTTGGGGAACTCATTTGCCCACGCCTGGCTGGCTACCAGCACGGCTGTGGAGGGAGGGCCGAGGAGTTGGCCCAAGGTCATGCAGGATGTGCCACACTGGAGTTTCTGCCCCCACCTGCCTCCATGCACACCACCAGGAACCTGGTAGTCTGCCCTGGCACCCCCTCCTTTGGGGGAGCCCAGCCAAGTTCCCTCCCACGCATTCTCCACTGAAGTCTCTACTTCCCTCCCAGCTCTTCCTGGACATCCAGGTCCCCTTTCAGGGAGCGTGGAGCTGGCTGGTCACCATCCTGCCCAGCCCCAGGGCCTCCTCAGGGCCTCCCAAGGAATGAGGCTGTGTGAGGTGGTATCCTATGAGCCCAGCAGGGATTGGCTTCTCGGGGTTCCCTTCGGGGCTACAGATGAGCCCCCCAGGGCCAATGAGACAGCAGCAGGACTGCCACGGTTCCCTCAGCTGGGCACATCCCCCGTCCTACCCGCTGGGGCCATGGGGAGCTGTGGTGTGAGTGTGGCCTGGCAGGTGAACCCCAAATGTCCCCAGGGGAGGGCCTTCCCCTCCTCATCCTTGGTGTGGTTTCCAGCACCGAGATGTACTCCCAGGGGGCCCTGGGCCCGTCCTCAATGCAGGGGAGGCCCCCAGGGGTCACTTGCTTCTCCCTTCATTCTCTTAGCAAATTCTTCCTGGCATCAGTTCCAAGACAGTCCTGTACTGGCAGCAGGGACCTCGAGATTCTTGAAATGCTCTACCCCCAAGACCCCCAGATTCCAGGGAGACATGCTGAAGCCCACAAGGTCCCTAGGAGTGCCAACGGGGGTGAGGTTGAGGACCCTGAGCCCCCCGCATTAAGTGCTCATGAAGCCACACTGGCCCCAGGTCTGAAAGAGGAGCTGGAGCTGCTGGTCTGGGGGCTGGGGGTCTCCAGTGTACCCTAGCAGAAACCGAGTGGCTGCAGGACAGCCCACTGCCCATGTGAGACGGTTGAGGGGCTCTGGTTTTGGGGGAGGGCGAGTGAAGAACTTGTGGGTCCAGAGGGGATTGGAGGGAGGGGTGGAGGCTGCAGAGGTGGATGGTGGGGCTAGCCCCCACTCTGCCCCAGCAGGAGGCTGCCCACTGCTCTGGTGCTCCTGCGGCCTGACACATGGCCCCTGCACACCCGGCCGCACCCAGGCTGTCTTTCATCTCCCTGCCTCGGCCCCAATTTATGTCAGGCAGAGGCTGATACAGGGACAGGTGTGACAAGTGTCTGACTTCCTATTCAAAAATTGGCAAAGGAAAACTCTCCCCATAAAGATACTCTACATACCTCCTGGATGTCACTGCAAGGACCTGTCATGGCCGAGACAGATGGTGGCCCTAATGGATTCCATTCTTCGCTTTCTGCTGGAGCGGAGGCTGGTCCCCTGGGGTGGCCTGAGGCAGATGATGGGTGGCGGGCGGAGCACCAACCTCCCTGTGAGCCTTACCCTATGTCCTGGCCTGCCCCCAGCCCTCACCTGCCCACCAGGGCCTCTGTCACAGCAAGGGACTCCAGGGGCAGGTGACCTGGACACCTGGGGCCCCAGTGGTTCAGCGCCTCCACCCTCCTGGCTGAGAAACAGTGCATGCTGGACCCCAGCCTTGGCACATGTCAGGACCGCCCCCACTCCCCTTTCCTGGCTGAGGTATCACTTCCTCCAGGAAGCCACCCCAACCACCCCACCTAAAGGTGCTGCTAGTGTCCCCTGCAGGCAGAGCACTCCAGGAGACAGGGTACTCAGGATCCCCTGGCCCCCAGATCTCAGGGAGCTTGATGTGGCAGGATGGTCTCCATCACTGCCTCCGGGTCTCAGGGTGATGAGGACCCTGGGGGCCAGGGAATCACAGGCTACTCTCCAGTGAATTGTGGGGGAGGGAGAGGCTGCAGTCCTACACAGCCCCTGTGGCCCACTTTCTGCCTGGGGGTCCACTGTGTTCATCATCCCCACTTGCATGGGGCTACCCCAGGCCCAGGGTGAGGTCAAGACCCACCCAGCCTGTCACTCATGCTTGCCAACCTGGTGCCCTTCCCTGCCTGAGTACTCCGTGTGCAGGAGTTTATAGACCATTACCCCATGGTGGCCCCACTGAGTCTGAGGATGGACACCTGGGGCAACATGGTGGTGCGGACGAGGAAGGGATTGGGAAGGGGCCAGCCTCCTTAGGGGTGGCAGGGGTGGGCCTGGAGGAGAAAAGGCCGTGGAGGGAGTGTGTCTGGGAATAGGGCAGGGCATTCTGGAGGGGGAGCTCCTTGAGCAAAGGCCAGCAGCAGCGATGGCCTTGGAGCAGCAGAGCCCCGGGCAGTGCTGGCTTCAGGCTGGGGGTCAGGGCCAGGTAGGATGCCAGCAGAGCCCTTCCTAGCTACAGCCTGGCCTTGGAGCTGGGCTTTTCTTCTCTGTGGGGATGGGGATGGTGGCCGCTCCGGGGGTGATGTGAGAAGGTCCTCCAGGGAGAGGCCAGGTGCAGGCTGCCCCATTCTGGGGCAGTGCACTTCCTTTTCTGGTGGATCAGGCACTTCCTGTGCACCCACCATAAGCCATGTGCCACCGCCCCCCCGCCATGAGGTGGGCCTTGTTTTCTCCATTTCCAGCTGAGGGAACCAGTTCTGAGAGGTTGGGGGGCCTGCCTGAGACCTCCCCAGGTAGAGCCAGGACCCCAAACCCTGGCCTGTTTCCAGGACTGCCCTCAGGGCCGATCATGATAGGCAGGGACCCCGGGGCATGGGGGCTCATGGAGGGGACTCCTGCCACCTGCAAGACAGGCTCACTCACCCTTCCACCTGTCCCAGTGTCAGCATGAGACCAAACACACAAACGAAAAACACCCTTGATTTTACGAGGTCATGTTCGTTGTAGAAAATCTAGAAAAATACACCAAAGTTTTAAGAAAGAAGTTGTATTAGTCTGATCAGGTTTCCATGACAAAATACGATAGACAAGGTGTCCTAAACAACAGAAGCATATTTCCTGAGAGTTCTGGAGGCTGTAAGTCTGAGACCAGGGTGCCAGCATGGGCTGGTTCTGGTGGGGGTTCCCTTCCTGGCTTGCAGATAGCCACCTTCTCACTGTGCCCTCACATCGTGGGGGGAAGGAAGGGGAGAGGAGGGCATGTGTTTTCTGGGGTCTCTTTCTCTTCCAGGCCACTACTGCCATGGTGAGGGCCCCAGCCTTGTGACCTTATCTAACGCTAATCATTTCCCAAAGGCCTCACTTCCAAATACCATCACACTGGGGGTTCGGGCTTCAACACGTGAACATGGGGGAGGTGCAGACATTGTAACAGAAGTAAAGCTACTTAGAGATGGTGCCTTTGGCACTAGGTGCTGGAGCCATGCCCCCACCCTGGGAGCCTCAGTGCCTCATGGGCTGTGGGCCAAGGCTCTCTCCCAGGGCTGGACATCCTGAGAATGCTGTCTCCAAGCTGCACAAAGTCTGCCACTTGTCCTTAGTGATGAGCATTTAGTGCATTCACATGACAATTATGGAGCACCTCCTGTATGTGGATCACCAGCCCCTGTGGAGCCCAAAATCCAGGGTGCTTCAAGCGACAGAAAGGCCTGCTAAACGGGCCAGCAAGGTGTGGAGTGGAACCTGGCAGTGGGCGGAAGGTGGAGGGGCATCGAGGAGACCCTGAGAGTGGGCCCACAGAAGTGCCTCACCCAGACCCAGCCCTCCCATTTCTCAGATGAGAAACCTAGCCAAGAGGCACAGGTGGGGCTTGAGTAGAGCCATGTGGCTGGGCCTGGGGATGACCGGGCCTCGAGTCCTGCTGCAGCCAAGATGGAGGAGAAGCAGCCAGTGCAGTAGTGGGCAGGGTAGGGCGGGGCTTCCTGCAGGCCTGACCTGGGAGGGAGGCCCCAGCTGGCTGGCCGCCCAGTGGGTTGCAAGGCTTTAAATATGTATTAACAAGAGGTGCTGAGGCCTGGTCCAGGGGGCTGCCCTGAACAGTCTGAGTCCCCAGACCCTTCCCTGTGAGGCTGGGGGAGGAAGGAAAGGAGATGGGGGGAGGTCTGTTGTAAAATCATCAGGACAATTTTAGGAGAATGGTTTATGCCTTTGATGGTTTGAGAAGCCACCGTTGGTGGTCTGGGCAGGCCAGGAGACCGGCTGGGTCCTGGGGTGTGCTCTGTGGGATGAAAGGTCAGGCTGCCCAGTCTTTAGGGCTTTCATGGGGGAATGAGTGCAATGTGGCCTGTGCATGGCCCCCTGACCCCTGATGACCCTGTGTGGCCTTGGGCTTGGGAACCTCTCTGTGCCCTGGGCTCCATGGAGTGAGTCCCAGACAGACATGCTGAGGCAATGAGACTGGACTGCCCGGCCTCCCTGAGGGCAGCTGAGCCCCTTCCACTGGCCCTGCCCAGTGGGGCAGCGCATCAGCCTCAGGAAGTAGCCGAAATACACTGACCTCGTTTTCCAAGAGGCAGCGGCACCTGGGCCTCCCACCTTCGTGGATGAGAAGCCACCAACAATTCCCATCCCAAATTGATGTCAAATAAGGAAGAGTTATCACACACAATCATATAGGAATGATTTATCACTTGTTAATAAAAGAGCAGTTACTTATTCATGTTGCCGCTGCGTGCGTGCCTCGGTTTGGTTGTGGGGGACACACTGGGGGCTCTCATAGCAGCTGAGACTCAGCCAAGGTCAGGAAGAAGGCCCAGGGCCACTCACCCACCCCAGTGCCAGGCGGCCTCTGCCAGGTGTTGACTGCACACCCCCACCCCCTGCTCCTGAGGGACCCTGGCCTGGAGTGGGGGCTCAGATCTCTGACAGGGAGGGGACGGGAGCAGGCAGGGGTAAGTGGAATTCAGGAGTGGGGCTTCATTGCAGTGTGAGGGCTGGGTGGGGTGGGCAGGCAGGAACTCTGAGGCTGGGCGAGGGGGAGCAGCTGCCCAGCCTGCAGGGAAGGCCCAAGCACAGAGCTAGATTTTTAAGCCACAAGCTGCCCCTCCAGGTGTCTGGATTGCAGAGTCTTTGGGGCCAAGAGCCCATCATGTCCTGGGAGACCCAGATGCATCCTCAGCCACCCTCAGCTGAGCAGGGGACAGCAAATCAGCCGGGATCCTCCCTGTCCAGACGCCAGCTGCCCCGGGGCTGTGTGTCCAGGTGCTCTGAGCTCTCACCATCCCTCTGTCTCTTCCTGCACCTTGGAGATACCTACTTCTAACCCACATTTGTCTCCACCTTCTGGAAAATACATTTTCTTTTTTTTCTTTTTATTTATCTCTGTTTTCTGGGATTTCAGTGCCAAATATGCAGTTGTTTTTAAAACAGTAACATTCAGTCGACACTATATTGCACAGGGTTAGCACCTGCACCCAGCCTCGGAGGCAGGTCTGGAGAATGGCCTCAATCTGCCCCTGCCCCAGTCCTGGGAGGCAGCCACTGTTGCCTGCTCCCTGGCTTTGCCAGTGGTTGCCATCACATTCCCACAGCTTCTACTCCAGCTCTGTCTCCTCCAGCACACTCCCCAGCATGGCCGTCTTGCTGCCATCAGTTACATTCACAGCCAGTGTTTCCTGACCCAGGTCACATAAATGATCTTCACAATCCTGCTGTGGGGTAGGTGACCTTCCTTCTCCTTCATGGCCTTTTGTTTTTCTTGAGGTTTACAGTTGATCTTTCTTCCCCCATCCACCACCATCATGGAAGACTGGGGGGGTTCATGGGGGACTGTGGGGTTCTGGGTGATTATGAGATTCATGGGGGACTGTGGGGTCCATGGGGGATTATGAGGTTCATGGGGGACTGTGGGGGATAATGGGAGACTGGGGTTCATGGGGGACTGTAGGGTTCCTGGGAAACTGTGGGGGATCATGGCAGACTGTGGGGTTCATCAGAGACTGGGGTTCATGGGGGACTATGGGGATCATGGGGGACTGTGGGGTCTGTGGGGTTCATGGGGGACTGTGGGGTTCATGGGGGACTGGGGATCATGGGAGACTGTGGGGGATCATGGGAGACTGCGGGGTTCGTGGGGGATTGCGGGGTTCGCGGAGACTGGGATGCATGGGGTAATGTGGGGGTCATGGGAGATTGTGGGGATTGTGGGGCTCACGGGAGACTGTGGGGTGCATGGGGGAATGTGGGGGATCATGGGAGACTGGGGTTCATGGAAGACTGCAGAGTTCATGGGAGACTGTGGGGTTCATGGGGGACTGGGGTGTATGGGGGACTGCAGGGTTCATGGGGGACTATGAGGTTCATGGGGGACTGTAGGGTTCATGGGGGTTTATGAGATTCATGGGGGACTGTGGGGTCTATGGGGGGACTGTGGGGTGCATGGGGGACTATGAGGTTCATGGGGGACTGTAGGGTTCATGGGGGTTTATGAGGTTCATGGGGGACTGTGGGGATCATGGGAGAATGTGGGGTTCATGGGGACTGTGGGGATCATGGGAGAATGTGGGGTTCATGGGGACTGTGGGATTCATAGGACTGGGGTGTATGGGGGAATGCAGGGATCATGGAAGACTGTGGGGTTTATGGGAGACTGTGGGATGCATGAGGACTGTGGGGTGCATGGGGGACTGTGGGGTTCATGGGGGACTGTGGGATGCATGAGGGACCATAGGGTTCGTGGAGGACTTTGGGGTTCTTTTGAATATGTTTCTTTTGTAATGAGAGGAAACAATGCAAAGTTAATGCTGGATCAGGCAGGAGGGTCCCCTGAACCCCTGAAGCTGTGTAGGGAAAGCCACGGGTCTGGCCATGATAGGGTGGGTAGGCCCAGCCCACCGTGGGCCCGGTCCCCTGGCCCATTCCACCCTGGTCTCTGTGTCTGCTGGAGGCCTTGCTCCCTGCCCAACCCAAGGCATCTGGCCCCACAGGGTGGGGGTGTGTGTCCTGCCAGGAGCCATCTGTCTCCACTGTGCCCAGGCATCCCATTGGGGACTTCAAATAGCCACCAGTCCCTGCCTCACTAGCCCTGAGCCATCTTGGGGCCTGGGGACCTCCCAGAGGCCCTGCACAGAGGGTCAGACTCTGACTCTGGACTTGGGACCATGCCTGGTTATCAGGGACACACTCAGCTGGGCTCCAAGCTGGAGTCACTGCCCTGGGGCATCCTCCAGTCTGAGTCTGAACAGAGCTGGGACCAGCTTGGGAGGTGAGTGGACATTACCTGAGACTCTTTAGACACTGCCATCCCAGTGGGTGCCAGTCTGCAGACCAGACTTGTGGGAGGGGCTGATGTGCCCAGGGTCATACAGGGCAGATGGGGACACAGCCACGTGCATCACAGAGTGGCCAGAACTGAGGGAGCCAAAATGGCTCAGCGGTCACTGGGCCAGCCTCCCCCCACACACAAGGCAGATGCCCTCAGCCCCGCGTGACAGATAGGTAAGCTGAGGTACAGATGGGGCCAGGGTGCACAGGAAGCATTATGAGCCAGTTCAGCATGGGTGCAGCAGCCACGTTTCCGTGATCTCACGTGGTCCAAGAGCCAGGAAAGGCAGATTCCACTCTAGGGTGGAGACATGAGGCCAGGGAAAGTGGACATTGTCACACCGCTGGTAACTCCATGAAGCAAGGCCCCAGGGGAATGAGAGATGGAGACGAGGAGCAGAGAGAGAGGCCAGAAGGCGAAGCCAGTGGGAGAGGTGTGGGGCCAGGGGAGGCCGGGGAAGAGGACCAGGGCTCAGGGGATGAGGGCCGGGGAGGAGAGGCCACTCACTGTCTATAGGACCACACCATGTGCGAGGCCTGCTCCATCCATCCAGCCCAGGGCCCTCCCACCCCTGTCTCTCCTTGTCCTTCAGCCCAGCGTGGCCTGAGGGGCCAACATCCTGCTCAGAGCAGAGAAGCCTCCTTCCATGGCCGTGCTCCTGCTCCCCTGCATGGCAGCCAGTGTCGGAGCCCTGGCCTCTTCAGGGAGCATGGACAGAGGAGGGCTGGACAGCCTGGTGCAGTGATGACCACTGGATTAGCCACTGCTCCTGACATTAAACTGGCACCATGATGAGACCTATTTCAGAGCCACAGGTGGAGAAGGGCCCTTCTTCATGGAGGGCCAAGGCCTGGGGATGGCAGCTGCATGGCATCAGGGTCGGGGAGCAGCCAGGAGGGAACCCTCTACAGGGGGAGCCTGGAGGAGGCCACAGAGCCCTGAGCTTTACAGCACAGTCAGGAGGTGCAGCCAGGGCTGGGCTCCAAGGGCTGGTGCTCACACGGACAAGAGAGACAGACCACGTTCAGCGCCCAGGCCTCTCCTGATGCCCCAGACCCAGGCCCCTCCATCCCACCTGACTCCCTTCCCTGGGGCCATAGGTTGGTGGCACCCCATGCCCTCTGTTCCATACCCCACCCCCGCCCTGGGACGTTGTCTCCCCTCTCTCAGGTCTACCTCCCAGCACAGACCCTCCCAGAGGCCTCCTTTGGCTCCACCAGGGACCCCACAGCACTTTTGCTGTGGCCCACAGTGTGCCCATCTCGGGGCTCCATCCAGGCCCAGCCAGCCGACAGCCAGAGTCCATCCATCATGCCACCCACTACCCTTCCGGCATGATATGGTTAGTTCTTGGGGAGCATGGTGGCTGCTGCCAGCAAGGGGTACCCAGATAAATCAGGTGACGCCAATAAACCTCCCTCTGACACCCCATGGCCCACATGCACCATCACTCTTCCAAATTGACCAGCCTACCAAGGCCACAGCTGCAATGGCAAGGAGAAGACCCTCGTCCATCAGCCTTGGGTCATCCGCAGCCCGGGAGCCTCCAGCCAGCTCTCCCTGCTCAGCCACATCTCCTGGCTCCTGGCCTGACTCCATCACCTGAGCCCCAGCCCATGTCCAGCCTCTTGGGGTGGGAGTGGGGGGTGGGGTGCTGGGCAGTGCTGCCACCCTCCAGCCTGACATTTTCGAACAGCCTGGCAGCACCTCCTCCGCGGGCAGGACCAGCACTATCAGCAGCTTCTCAGGCTCCAAATGCCAGCATGCCCACCCAAGCATGGGAGGGGAGAGGCCCAGAGGCCCCACTGGGCATCAGACAGCCCAGGACGGGCATGGACAGTTGGGGCTGCAGGAGCCCTGGGGCTGCTCTGCCAGTCCACCCTGGAGAGAACAAGCTCCTGGCCGAGAGCCCAAGGGGCCACCCCCAGCCTCCCTCCCCACCCCCATGACAAGTGTCCCACTGCAGCTGGGGCAGAGCTGGAAACTGTGCAGCCCTGGGCAGGCTGGGCCATCCGGGCCCTCTCCCTCCCCTGCCCTGTCCCTCCCCCACTGCTGTGCGGCTCTGCAACTGTTGGACTCTGCCCCCACAGTGACCCACGTGCCCTGACAATCCAAACCATGTTGGCCCCAGGAGGTCTTCCCACAGGCAATGCGGAGCCCCAGCTGGAAAGTCAGCCCCATACAGGCACCAGGGACAGACAGTGGTCAACCCTGTATGCTCAGTTGTTTCTGTTTAAAGGGTGAACAGGCAGGGTGCAGTGGCTCACACCTGTAATCCCAGCACTTTGGGAGGCCGAGGTGGGAGGACTGCTTGAGCCCAGGAATTTGAGACCAGCCAGAGCAGCATAAAAAGACCCCTCTCTACAAAAAAAAAAAAATTCACCGGGTGTGGTGGCACATGCCTGTAGTCCCAGTTATTCAGGAGACTGAGGCACAAGGATTCCTTGAGTCCAGGAGGTTGAGGCAGCAGTGAGCTATGATCACACTACCACATTCTAGCCTGGACAACAGAGCAAGATCCTGTCCAAAAAAAAAAAAGAATGATCCCCAGAGCTGGGTGTGAGGAGCTGGGGCCACATCCCACAGGTGACATGCCCAGAGGGTCTTGCCCACCAGTGCTGCATTTGGGGTGAGACAGCAATGACCGTGTGACCTCGTGTGAATGACTCATGAGTGTCAGAGCCATGCACGGCCCACTGGGTTCCACTCCATGCCTTGGTTTTCAACCACTGCCCCAGCCTGTTCACTCCAGAAATGACTGCGCCACAGGGCTGGCCACTGTGTGTCCCTGGAATACACTTAGGACAGCACTGGTGTATGGTAATAGGGCTCAGAAAACATGGAGCTTTTCCTATTCTGTTTGAAAGATTTCAGTGCTATTTGTGGGGAGGTTCTGCCCATGCTGACACTGAGGTGGAGTGACTCGCCCCAGGTCCCAGAGGACCCGACCTTAGGAGGACCCGACCCTGGGCGGACCCAACCCTGGGGAGGGAGGACCCGACCCTGGCCTAGGAGTCCAGTTTCACTCTGACCCAGTCGGGCAGAGGGCAGGACAGGGCCACCACGCCTTCAGGCCCTGTGGTCACCCCAACATACTGGGCCCAGCCACCACCCTCTATCTGGCTGTCTGCCCCTGATGGTCACCCTGGCAGCACCCCGGCTGGGCTCAGGGGCACTTGTGGCACTGCCGCAGGGCCAGGCTGGGTGGGCCAGGGTCTCTCTAGGGTGGGGTCTCAGAGTCTTGGCAAAGCTGACGGCCTGAGGACCGTGCCTGGCCCATGAGACTTTGTGCCTTAGGCAGGAGGCCAGGGCAAGAAGTGACTGGAAACCACCTTTCAGCCCCCAGTCAACAAGGAGCCACAGGCCGGCCTTGGGAGACCACACATGACTACACAGCCTTGGGATGAGGGACTGTGCCCAGGGGTGGCAGAGCAGGCCTGTAGCAGGGTCACAGGTGAGGCTGCCAGAGGGTCCAGGAACGTGGGCTCGCAGCAGGGCAGGAGCAGAGGGAGTCCAGGAGACTGAGGTACACCGTCTGCATTGGTGGGGGCTGCACTGCACCAACAGACTGGGTACCAGGTTGGGTGTCAGAGCAGCTGGGGCAGCCAGACGCTGCCAGGCAGTGAGGAGAGCCCTCCACCTGCTCACCCGGCCACCAGCCTGACCCGGGGAGGCACCAAGGCCATGTGCGGATCACCCAGGATGAATGCTGGGCAGGGTTGGGACACGAATCCCAGGGCAGCTGGGCAGAGGGGGCAGAGCAGGGCTGTCTCTGCAGGGAGAGAAGTCAACCCTTGGCCTAGAGGGTCACTGGAGCTGGGAAAGCCCACCTCCCATCGCTGTCCCATTTTGCCCCTGTCCCCATGAGCAGTCAGCCGGGCATCCAGGAGACCGCCCGAGATGGGGAGGCACTCAGTCAGGGCTGCTGCGTGCTGGCCTAGCAGTGCCCAAGAGGCACAGGTTCTCCCTGGGTGAAGGACCACAGGGCCTGGCTTAGACGCTGACCCAACCGCACCAGGGTCAGGGTGGGACAGGATCTGCTCTGTGGCCCAGGCTCCCCACCCCCACTCCTGAGCTGTTCTGACATCCAGCCTACTCCACCTCCCCTCCCCTGCCTATCTCCCCCTCCCCTGCCCACCTCCCCCTCCCCTGCCCCACCCTGCCCATATCTACATTTGCACAGATCCAGGTGGGCCTCAAGCCCAGGCCGGGATGTTCTCCCAGTGAGAGACCTGGGTGTCCCCCTTGACAGTCAAGGCTTCCCTCACAGTGAAGTGGGTCACACCTGGTCCCTCCCTCCTGGGGGATGGGTGTGCTCAGGAGGCAGGTAACCTTGCCCCTCCCACTGAGTGACTATGGCTGGCCATGGCCCCCCAGGCCCCCAGAACATGGGACACACGGCCATACCCTCTTGATGACACTGCAGCATCTTCCAGTGGGTCACCCTCAGCCCACCTGGTGTCTCACCATCACGTGGGAGGCTGAGGATTGCAGCATCAGAGCCAGTTGGATATGAATGTGGACCCTGGGTTCCTTCCCTGAGCAGCTGCCTCCCCCAGAGAGCTGCGCCCTGCCACAGGCACAGGGCCAACCTGGAGTGAGACCTCATCCAGGCTGCCCTGCCCTGGAAGGCAGTCCTGCACCTCAAGGGGTCTTGCTGGGCCATGGCTGCCCCCTCCCGCTAATGGGGCTGCCAGCCACAGCATGAGCCTGTTGGTGGCTGATTGATGGGTAATTGTTTTACCTCTGAACAGCCCTAGCCCCATAATTTGGAGGCATAAATCCCAGCCTGTCGGGCTTGGCTGACATGGACTGACATCCAGAATTAAATGAAAGCATAACAATTAGCCCATAAAAATGTTCTAAGCGAAGCCTCACCACAGGGAAGTGCATCTCCATCTCTGAGTGGAGCTCCTGAAGGCTGGGGTGGCGGGGTCTGAAGGCTGGGTGGAGCTCCTGAAGGCTGGGAGAGGCCTGCCTTGGGGTGGCGGGATGCCAGGTCTGGCGGGGCAGGCTGCCCTCTCCTAGAGGGACAAAGCTCCTCTTCGGGTGTATGTTGCCTCCCCAGGTTCACTCTCCACTCACGGGCAAGCACCCCTCACCCCCTGGGTCACTTATGAGCAAGTGTTGTCACAGGTGGGCAGTGAGCTTGGGGCAAACACCCGCCCTCATACCCCACAGAGCCCACAGCAACCACCTCCAGGACCCCATCCTGCTCCGGGCACCAACAAGCTGCTACTCCAAGCCCCATGTTGGGGGCCAGCATGGGGAACCAGCACCAGGACAGCGCTCAGCAGGCTCTCCCCCAGGTGCCTGCTACACCAAGCCCCGTGTTGGGGGCCAGCATGGGAACCAGCACCAGCACAGCGCTCTGCAGGCTCTCTCCAGGTTCCTGAGGGTGCACATGTCCCCAGGCCTCCAAGGGCCCACCCCTCACAGGCAGAGTGCTGTGGCCCCAGGCCCTTGGTGGGGAGCGTGAGGGCCTGAGAGGTCTGAGGTTCACTGGGAAGAGGTGTGTCTCACCCCAGGGCCTCTCTGGCCCCAGCCTCCTCCCTTGGGGCTGCAGGGACGCTCCACTAGTCTTGGCACCCTGAGTCCTGGACAGATGGGGCAGAGGAGTGACATCCGGCCACAGCTGGAAAACAGGACCCCTGAAGGGCTGAGAGGACACCTGAGGATGAGGACATGAGGACCAGAGGGCGAGAGTCTCCAGACCCAGCTTCCTGCTAGTCTCCATGGACATGACAGTGGCCCATAGGAGCCACACATGGGACACACGCGGTGGCTTCCAGGCTCTGACTACAGCTGGACAAGTTTCCACCGGCTGTGGAGGGCTGGCTCGGGGCCCCAGTGTCTGGCCACAGGCCAAACATTTCCTCCTGACCGGCTCACAGCCCACATTAGGACTCAGTTCCTAAAAAGCCACTTTCCTGGCATTGGGCAGCTGCCTAACTCAATTGCCTCTGAGCTCTGTTTCAGGACTCGGTGATTGTGACTTTGTTTTCTTATTGTCATTGTTTTAAGCCTCCTCTGTGATGCTCTCTGGGGTCCTCAGGTGGAGTGAGGCCTCAGGGTGCACAGCAGTGCTGGGGCTCCCAAAGGCCTTCTCAGAAGAGGCACATGGACCCAAGGCTTGCCGACAGGGGCCACCCACCCAGTACACTCACCCACCACACTCATCGAGGGGGTCCCAGAGGGCAGAGGTGGGGACCTCAGGATCAGCAGTGTAGCTGGCAGAGGGGTGTGACCTTGACCTTAGATGTGGCACAGGTAATTTGGGGAGTGTCCATTGGTCCCAGCAGGAGGACTTCAGCCAAAGGGCGCCAAGGGGAGATCTGGGGGTAATCTGACAACTGGCACATTCCTGAGAGAGCCAGGCTGCCGCATAAAGGTATAAAGGTGGAGGGCTGCCTTGGAGAAAGCAAACTTGGGGCGGTATCATGCAGCCCCTGGGCTCCAGGCCCAGCCCCCTCCCCAGACGCTCAGCAGGAGCCGCACCCACATTGGGAATTCGGGGCACATCCAGCTGGCATGCTGTGTCAAAGAAATGCAACACAATTAGCCCCTAAAAAAAGCATTTGAAGTGTTTATTGCAGGACGGCACTCCTGGTTTTATAAGCAGATGGGGGAAATAAAGTGGTGGGGATGACAAGCCGGGAACAGCTGCGCAGGGACCCGGAACGTAATTCATAATTCATCAGACTAATCAGAGAACATCTGCAGGCGCCGTAATGAACGGAAGTGAGGCCGCAACTGATGAGTCGCTCCCGGTGTGCCATCATGCCCCTGCACTGCCCCACCCCAGGCAGCCCGTGCCTCCAGCCCTAGCCTGACGGAAGCACCCCGGGGGCCCCCTCCCTGGTCACAGTGACCTCCTGCCAAGCTTTCAGCAGGTGTTTTCTCAGCAGCTCCCCTGCGACATTTACAGTCACAAGCCCATTTTTCAGGAGAGGAAGCTGAGGTGCAGGGAGGCTGAGCGTGAAGGACCTGCCCTGGCAGGTGCGCACCCCCACAGGCCCTGGATCCCCGATTCACAGCACAGGGCCAAAAACAAAAGAGGTGAGTCTGGCCCTCGTGGACAACCCTGGACCCTCTTGTGCAGGAGGGGCTCCGGGTAGACTGATGAGCTCTCCCTCCCAGCAGGTGAGGTGTGGAGAGAGAAGAAAGAAGGCAGAGAATGTTTACCAGCCAGGAGGATGTGGGGTGGGTGTGAGGCCAGATTTTGCTGAGCATGGGCTGGGTGGGGACCTGAGGGAGGGTTGTACATGGGGCATCCCATAAGGCCCCAAGCAGGGAACCTGGATTAATTGAACATAAAAATTCACATGCATTTGGCTGAGCGCAGTGACTCACACCTATAATCCCAGCACTTTGGGAGGCTGAGGTGGGAGGATCACTTGAGGTCAGGAGTTTGAGACCAGCCTGGCTAACATGGTGAAACCCCGTCTCTACAAAAAAATTAGCCAGGTGTGGTGGTGAGCACCTGTAGTCCCACCTACTTGGGAGGCTGAGGCAGGAGAATTGCTTGAACCAGAGAGGTGGAGGTTTCAGTGAGCCGAGATCGTGCCACTGCACTCCAGCCTGGGTGACAGAGCAAGAGTCCCTCTCAAAAACAAAATAAAATAAAATAATTCACATGCATTTGATGAATCTTCTAGCTCTGACAGGAGCCCAGCCTTCACAGCAGTCATGGACTGTGAAATGCACAAGATGAAATGTTTGTGACAGCCGTAAAGTCCTTGTTTTCTCCTCGGCTGCAGGGGAAACAATGGACAGCGGGGGCATGGGCGCCAAACCTCCCCATCCCCCCTCTGGGCCTGCCCCTCCCCCCACATGTTCCTCTGTGCCCTGTGAGTGCCCAGCAAGACATAGGGACCCAGGGAAGAGCCCAGCACTCACCTGCCCTGAGCAGCTCATGGCCTCCTCAGGCAGACATATGGGGTCAACTAAATCCTGCACAAGCCTTTTACTTAAACATAAAACTGCAAATACCATCAGAGTGGTTGACGTCAGAGGCAAGGGGGCTGTGGTGCCCTAAGGGGTTATTTCAGGGGCCTTGTGGAGTTGGGTTTTGAGGCCTAGGTAGGAGATTGCCAGTGTGAGTGGCACCAGTCACCCTCCTCTGTGGCATTGGTGCTGGATGGGACTGACACTCAGGTTAGAAAGCCTCAAGTCAGACTCTGACCCCAACCTCCACTGGACCTCACACACTTCCTCCCATAGGATTTGAGAGATGGCAGGGGAATGAGGGAACATGAGCCCGGTGACCTGCTGCTGCATGACAAAGCTGCCTGGTCTCTTGTGTGCCTGGTCTGTGGGTCTGGAGTCCAGGTGGGGCTCAGCAGGGTGGTGTTGGCGGCTCTTCCACTGCATGTGACCTCCAGGGGGCACTCAGGGTACTCAGCCCCAGCTGTGCGTCCAGGCCTGACCGGGCAAGCTGGCTGCAGGGCTGAGCCCCACAGGCCCTCCCAGTCCATGTGCTCTCCCTGCTGCTCAGATCCTTTGAGGCAGCTCAGGGAAGATCAGAGCCTGGGGTGCGGTGCAGGGCCATGTCCACCCAATACCCACAGTCAAAACCGCCCCAGGCTGCCTAGTTCCAGGGAAGGATGAAGACGGACAGACTCACCGATGGTCAAGGAATGGCAGCCACCTCTAGTGGCCCTGTTGAGTCTCTGCAGGATGGGCTCAGTACAAAGCTGGGCAGGGCAGGGGGGCAGAGCCCACCTGGACCTCAGCTAGGAGTCCACAGGTGCCAACAGCTCCCTGGGAAACAGGACCAGGGCCCCCAGCTCCTGGGTGGGCAAAGGGTGCAGTAACTGGCCCCTCAGAGGGCGAAGCCAAGCTTGGGACCCCTGCCGAGGCAGGGTCTTGGTGCTGGGCGGGATCTGGACCCACTTCTCTGCACTCCGACCCCTTTACTTAAGTCAAGCTCTCCCCCTAAACACCCCTGGCCAGCACAGTCCTCCTGAAATGCTGCAGGCAGACTCCATGTTCCAACGCCACCTGCACAAGGTCCCCAGATCTTGAATGGCAGAGTGAGGACACGAAGCCAGTGTCCCTGACTCCAGGGCCGTGTTCTGGGCCCCAGCCAGGCCCCCCCACATGGATCTACATCTGCTGTCTACATGTGGTACCTGCCACTCTTTCCTGGCCCCCACTGTCCCATAGCAAGGCAGAACCCCACTCAGGCTCCCTGCACACAGGGAAGGGGGCTGCTTCTCCGAACCTCCACCCCTCCACCCAGGTGGGGCCCTGCATAGGCTGCTCAGAGCCCCAGGAAGTGGACTGGAGGGCAGGACGGCACCTCGTGTGGTGGAGCCACTGTGCAGGTGGGAGCTGCATGGGACCCGTGGACACGGCCCCACGGGCTGAGGGCCTAAGCAGGGCAGCCAGGACCCTCCTCCAGCACCCCCCTCCCATTGGTGTGTGTGTTTGTGCAGGCACAGTGCCCACTAGACTGTTCCAGCCTTCCAGGCCTGCAGTGTCGTCAATTCCAGGCTGTTCCGGCTGTGGACAGAGCCACTCTTGGGGGGGAGTGGTGTTCAATATGCACAGAGCTCCCACCCCACTGTGCCTGGCCTGTCCCTTGTACCAGGCTCCAGCAGAGGCAATCTCGCTAAACAAGCCCCAGATTTGCTCTCTGTGCAAACAGCAGCAACTGCTGCACCACAGACGATGGGCTCAGAGACCACAGTGAGGGCTTCTGAGCTGTGTCCTCCTAAGCAAGAACACCGGAGGCAGCACCTCACCCCCGCCTCCATAGACACCAAGCTGTGGGGTGTCCTTGGGGGGATGCAATCGGGTGGTGCTGGGACCTGCTGCGATCTCCTGAGATACCCAGCCCCTCACAGGTACCAAGCTGATGTCACAGACATAATGGTGCAGCATGGAGACAAGGTGCATGTGGCCCTGGCCCCAAAGAGGAGGACCCAGACAGCAAACAAGCTTGAGAGAGAGACTGGGGCCAGCAGCCCACACACCAGAGACCTGCCCTGGTCCCAGTGCCCATCCACAGCTCCGGGGGGAGACCAGCCTCTGCTACCCTGAGCTGGCCTTCAGAGGGAGGCTTCTCCGGCCTCAGACCCACTTGGCCCAGCCTGGGACCCCAGTGCAGAGGCCGCTAAGCACCCTTGGAGGGGGGTAGGGAGGCCTGTCCAGGGCAGCCCCCTCGCTGCCTGCTTTGCCACCTTCTTACCCCACTCAAGCCCTCTAGGGGATTGAACAAAGAGTCTGGGCTGGCTGGGCATGGCAGCCCAGACCTGTAATCCCAGCACTCTGGGAAGCCAAGGTGGGAGGATCTCAGGAGTTTGAGACCAGCCTAGGCAACATAGAAAGCCCATCTCTACAAAAAAAATAAAAGTAAGCCAGGTATGGTGGCACGCACCTGTAGTCCCAGCTACTTGGGAGATAGAGGCAGGAGGATCGCTTGAGCCCAGGAGCTCGAGGTTGCATTGAGCTATGGTTCACACAACTTCACTCCAGCCTGGGTGACAGAACAAGACCCTATCTAAAAACAAACAAATAAATAAATCTGTTTTTAAATATTAACCGGGCTTAGTGGTGCACACATGGAGTCCCAGTTACTTGGGAGACTGAGGCAGGAGGTTCACTTGAGCCTGGGTACTCAAGCCTGCAGTGAGCTGTGATGGTGCCTCTGCTCTCCAGCCTAGGTGACAGATCAAGACCCTATCTCTAAAAATTTAATTTTAAAACACTCTGGGGTGACAGACCAACACCCAGGGCCCTTGTTAAGGCTAAAGGCATGCCCTGGGAATGCCCACAAGGTTTCAGCAGCCGTGGAGACCGATCACACCCCAGCACCTGGCTTTGGCCAAAGCCCCTCCGCACTCCCCCTCCAGCCCTCCCTCCACTAGAATTTGGACACCCCCTCAATGAACACAGACCTGGCTACCCTCAGCTTCCTCCTCCCCACCCAACAAAGCCAGGAATCCACAGGAGGTAGCTGGGGACACGGCAAGGGCAGAGGTCACAGGAGACGAAACAAGGCCACCAAAGCCAGCAGTGCCACCTGCAGTGGACTCAGGTCACCATGCTATCCCCTCCCAGCCTCTGCCCTTGGCCCTTGCCCCACAGCCTGCACCCCTCCCCCTCCCTCCTCCTCCCAACCCTGTTGGGCCTTTGCCTCTCCAAAGTCATGAACACAAATCACGTCAGGTTTGCCTCTATTGTATTTATGGAAGACATTTTATGTGACTTTGGTTTTGTTTTGTTTTGAGATGGGGTCTCACTCTGTCACCCAGTCTGGAGTGTGGTGGTGCGATCTCGGCTCACTGCAGCCTCCACTTCCAGGGCTCAAAGGATCCTCCCACCTCAGGCCCCCAAATAGCTGGGGCTACAGGCATGCACCATCATGCCCCGCTAATTTTTGTATTTTTTTGTAGGGGAGGGGTTTCCCTCCCTATGTTACCCAGGCTGGTCTTCAACTCCTGGGCTCAAGCAATCTGCTTGCCTTAGACTCCCAAAGTGTTGGGATTACAGGCATGAGCCGATGCACCCAGCCTGTGACTTTTTATTTTAAGAGCAGGTGAGTTGGGGGCTTTGTGTTTCTTTTTCCAAGGAAAAACAGAAAACTACATTACGACCCCCAGTCACCCATCCCCCCATTAGCTGCCTCTGGGTCTCCGCTGCCCTGGGCCTGCACTTGGGCCCTCACACCTGCAACACCTCTTGGCCCCAGACCAGCCTCCAGGCTGCGAGGCCAGCAGAGAACTCCTGCTCTGGTCAAAGGCGCTGCTCCTCAACCCCCAACAGCATCACCTCCTTCCCCTTGATGTTCTGCCTGCTCTCCATCCTTGCTTCTCTGCTGAGGCTGAACAAAGAAGTCTGGCCTCAGCTGCCTCCAAAGAGGTGCTGACATCTGCTGCCCAATGGACCTGGGGATGGGTCCAGGCCTCGACGCCCATGTAAGTGAAAGGCACAGCACTGACCAAAGGGTCCTTCCCTCTTGCACTCTCTCACTGGGGGTGACTGGGCAGGAGCCCTGCACCACCAGTGAGACCCAGGGTCCCTGGTGCAACACCAAAAGGACCCCAGCCACAAGATGAGGGTGGGTGGTCTCCAATGAGACAAGCACCCTTGAGCCTCCCATTGGCATGGCAGGATCCCGGTTCTGCAAGGCCCCTGGGTTCAGCCAGGGGGTGAGAATTCGGGGACACCCAGGCAGCAAGTGGCAGACCCTTCCGGAAGGGCCTGGACAAGGGTTCTGGGTGAGGGCGCTGTGGCCGGGCCCAGAGCGGGGGGCTCCATGGCTGCTAAGTCCAGACCGGCCCTGTGTCCAGGCGCTCAGTGCCTTCCTATCAACATTTCCCATAGCGGTGATCATATTTTCCCCATCAGTCCAGTACCCAAATCAATGGCATTTGAGTAACTGGAAATTGATTTTAATTAAGTCTGAGAAGTTTTGTGACTAGGCCTGATGGAGGACTCCTCCTTGCTGGCTACAGAGGGGTGGGGGTCTGGAGCCTGGTCCACCAGATGAGGCATGGGCAGGGCTGCCCCTGATGTCCTTGGGCCCTGGCCTGGGACTCCCCATATCTGCCCCCCAGGACCAACCATGTCCTCCACCTGGGCTGAGTCTGATGCTCTGCCCATAGGGGGAAAAACCCATGGGCAGGGGTGACAGGTGGGGCCCTGAGGAGGGGCAGGGGCCAGAGAAAGACCCTGGCTGGCAGGTATGGGGGCACTGGCTCTTCCAGGCCATACTCCCCAGCTGGACCCTCCAACCATGATTTCCAGGACGTTGCCACATTGCTCCCTTCTGTCACCTCCAGGAGGGATTACCCACACCTGCCTCCCAGCCTGGTTTTGCACAAACCTTGTCCTGTAAACAGCCCTGGGCCGCTGCTCCCCCAGGTGTGTGGGCTGCTAGCACTCCCATGCCCACAGCCCACTAACCACAGGGTGAGGAGGGCAGCCCCCAGCCTGGCCCCTATAGGCTGTTTTCTGCTCTGCCATTCCCCAGCCCCCCAAGCATCTCATGATGCTGCCCGGAGCTACAGCCCCTGTACCTGTTCCCAGGTGGTGCACCAGCCCTGCTCCTCCTACCCCCAGCCTCCCAGAGTCCCCCTCTCTTGGGGACCCAGGCTTCCCCAGCAACCGCCAGCTGCTCCACCACTCACCAGCAAGAGGATGTGTTTAATGACACACAGCAGAGAAGGTCATTAGTAGGAATGCATTATTAAGGGGAGGCCCAGTGAGGCAGGCCGCTCAATCACCTGAATCCCTTGGGACTCATGGTGGGCACTGAGCCCTGGGGAGGGACGGCCAGGTGGCAGGTGCATCAGGGGGACCCTACTTATCCAAGCCCTGGACAAGGGCTTAAAGACTTTGGATGTTTTGGCCCTGAGGACCCCAGCTCTACTCCAGACACTGGCCAAGCCCAGTGCCTCCGAGAGCATGAACCCCCCTCATCCTAGAGAGCCTCTGCATTGGCTTTGGGGTGGATGTGGGCATTGCCCTCCCGGCCGGCAGATCCCTTATGGGGGAGGCACATAGGGTCTGGGAGCAGCCACTCCCTGGGGACTGAAACCAGCCCTCCCCAACCTCCCTGGAGGCCTGGACTTCCATCCCTGTCCCAGGCCCCACAGTTGTCTCAGGATACCCCCAAAGATTATCAGCCCCCTCCCAGGCTGATGCCAGGTGCTAGGACCCAGTTGGGGTATAGGAAGGTGGTGGGCTTGGGGCAGCAGCTCAGCTGGGCTGGTGGGGAGCGGTGATGGTTTAGCAGGGCAGGGTACCCACCCCATGGCAGCACCCAGGGGTCAGGGCATGGCACTGATGCTCACATAGGAAGGACATTTGCAGGCACACAAGGCAGGTGGCAGGGCCCCACTGGAGGAGCCTCAGTGAACACCCAGGCCCAGAGGACAACAGCCCCAGGGCCCCAACCCCAGAACACAAAGCTGGGCACAGCTTATAAGGAAATGCCCATCGGGGCACACTCCCAGCACAGTGACCCCAGGCTGGAGGGTGAGAGGTTCTGGACCTGAGGGCCAGTGGGGGCCGCAGGAGCTAAGTGCCCGGGAGCTTCTACACTGGGCTCCTGGACTTCGGACAGCCCTGGCCATCGGGGCCTCAGTTTGCCCATCCAGAAATGACCTTGAAACAGAGGCCACTAGGGAGGCAGAGCTCCCTGAAGTGGGAGACGGGGAACCTGAGGCTGGTACCACACCTGCCCAGCCCATAGCCAGCAGAGCCCATCTGTGTGAGCATTGGGAAGGCCCCCACTGGCCCACTCCATGACGCTGCCACCCTTGGCCTTCGTGTCTCCAGGTGCCTCCTTTTTAAAATCTTGTGCCTTGAAACTTAAAGTGCAAGAGTGGCCTAAGTGCCCTATCTGCCCTGCCCTGGTCCTGCCAGGCTGGGGAAACTGAGGATGGGACCACATCTGTCTGGCCCGCAGCCCACTGGGCTCTCACCTGCCCCGTGGTCACTGCCATCTTTGCCATCACCATGAGATGGGGACATCTGAACAAGGGAAGCAGTGGCCGCCAACATTCTCCGGGCCTCAGTGTTTCTGCATTTCCTGGTGACTTGGGGGAACAGCAGCCACAGCAGGGGCACCACATGTTCCTCCTGCATGTGCTGAGCTCTGAGGGCTCTTCACCGGGAGGACACCCGCTTCTCTCTGGAATCAGGACCTTGTGGGGGAAGCTGAGCTCAGCTGCAGGCCATCTGCATCAGCCTCCCGCCTGGCAATTTCTGTGCCACTGGTGGTCCTGCCTGAAGCCGTCATTACCACTGTGGTTAGAGTAGAGCGGTGGTCTCTGGAGCCCTCCTGTCCCCGCGTGGTCCCAGGGTGATCTGGGAGCACTTCTTCTTTCTTCTTTCTTTTTCTTTTTTTTAATTTTGAGACTGGCTCTCACTTTGTCACCTAGACTGGAGTGCAGTGGTACAATCATGGCACTGCAGCCTCCAACTCCTGGGCTCACCTCCTGAGTAGCTGGGACTACAGGCATTTGCCACCACGCCCAGCTGCTTTATTTTTCATAGAAACAGGGTCTTCTACATTGCGCAGGCTGGCTTCCAGCTCCTGGTCTCAAGCAGTCCTCCCATCTTGGCCTCCCAAAGTGCTAGGATTGTAGGGATGGCCACTGTGCCTGGCCCCACCAGGACCCCAGGTGGTCATGAGCCCTTCTCACTTTCTCTCCTCTTCTCCCCTCTAGGTCTTTGTGGGTGAGCACCCAGCATCCCTGGGATGCAAAGTCTCAGGGTCCCTTATCCTTGGTGTCCAGGCCAGCGGGTTCACTCAGGGTCTCATGGCAAGCTATGTCTGGACAGCGTCAGCCTGATAGGGGACCAGGTGGCTCCAAGGGGTCTAGAAGCTGTGACAACTCAGGCTGGTCCTGCTCAGAGGATGAGGTGAGGGAACCGCTGTTGTCAGTTGGGAGGCAGGCCAGACAGGGCAGGGAACCAGGATCAAAGAAACTGGTTTATGTGAGGGGCAGCAGGTCCCCAGGTCCTGCCCCGACCTGGGCTCCTGGCAGCTCCCAGCCACTGACCAGGGCTACAGAGTCAGTAGCCTGAGGGTGGAGGGAGCAGGCCTGCTCTGCCTGGGATCGCACTCTTCATCCTCCTGCAGCTGAAGGGTTCACACCAATAAACACATGTAGCAGCAAGGATTAGGGGGAGCACCAAGCAACCACTCACACTTTAGTGAGAATTGGTGAATGGAGTAGCCCTGGGCTGGATTCCAGCAACATGGCAGGTCAAGTTGGATGGTGGAGGGGGTTCACCCCAGGCCTGGAGGGGCTAGGACAACAGAAGAACCAGAGAGTAGCCCACCGGGCAGAGGATACCCCCACCCACTAGCCCAGATATCCAGAACACCTGCAGGCACAAGGTAGACTCCTAAGCCAACCCCATGACCATCTACAATTCCAGTGGGACAGGAGGAGACTCAGACTCTACTCACCTGGCCCGGTACTAGGAGAGACCCCTGCCTTTGCACATGGGTGCAGGGTCCTCACCCCATGTGTGTTGGGGTGGTTCCTCACACTCCAAGTGTGGGTAATAACCCCACACACGTGGCACCAGGACACAGTGGGCCTGAGGGGGCCAGTCTCAGCCCAGTTGACGTGGCCACCCCCAGCACCAAGGTGCCCTCGCTGCACAGGGCATCGGCAACTTTGATGGGTTTCCATTTAACATTCTGTTTATCACAATTACTTTGAAAACTACTAAGTGCAGTTATTAATCATTGGGTAATTATTATCTGCTCTTATATTATCTGAGTAATTTTATCTGCTCTTATCTGGCCATCGGGAATGTCACCAAGATTTAAAATTTTTAATTGTTAGTATTTTCTAGACATGAGAGAGGTTTCCTGCACCACCACACATTCCCTCCCTGCTTGGGGTGAGGCTGCCTGGGGCCCACCCTGTTGTGGGGGAGCCCCACTCTAGCGGCACCACCTGCAGGCTGCCCCCATCAGTTCATCCTGGGCCCTCAGTGGGGCTCTGGGCAGGCCTGGGTGGCTGAACCCTCCCTCCAGCTGCTCCCACCAGGCCCCAGGATGGCCACGCTCTCGATCCTTGTGGCCGATGCTGGTCCTCAGTGGTCCCCAGGATGGGACCCACCCTGGCACCGAGGCCTGCTGGGAGAATTGCAGTGGGAGGCTGCGAAGCACCTGACATGTGAGAGGTGGCACCAGTGGCCTGCTGTGCTAGGTCAGCCCCAGCTGCAGATCCGAGGCCGTGGTGCTCCCCGCAGGGCTCCCACCCAGCCCCACGGCTGTCTCCAATGTCCTCATCAGCCCCAGCTTCTGCCCTGTGACCAGCAGCCTCAGGGAGCCACAGGAAACACTCCATTGGGTGCACACAGAGGGGCCCAGAGAGGGCAAGATAGGCCACATGGATGGCTGGCTGGGGCTGGGGAGCCCAGGGGTGGCACAGCAGGCACTGGGAGGTGGCATTATGTGACCACGGCAGCCTAAGACCATCACTATGGGTCCAAACTCTCAGCTTGCTTCCCACTATTCTCAGCTAGAGGACACCGTCAGGCTACCCCTCGAGGCCAACCCACAGCTCTCACCAGGCAGCACCTTATGGCCTGTCCTGTCACTCTGCTCTGTGGCCTGCTGTGCAGCAGGCACTGAGTCTCCCCCTTCACAGATGAGCATGAGGAGTCTTGGGGCAGGAGGCCAGTGCAGCAGCCTCCTACCACCTCATGGGAGCAGGCTCTGCACACTGCATGCTCTCAGGCCCCTGTGGCTGAGTGCCCAGCCCCAACCCCAAGCTGCCCCCTTGGGGCACTGGGATGGGGTCTACAGGGGAGGATGGCTAGGTTCCTCCTCTGGGTGGCCCCTCGCTCTAGGGATGCGGGGAGGCTGTGCTCCTGCCTAAGTGGAGGTGGCTGTGGCCCCTCTGCCCCTCCTCCCACCCCTGCCTGCTTCCTCTGTTCCAGTTCAGTCAAGCAGAAGCATGGATTGCTGCTGAGACAGAAGGGGGCCAAGGAGAACGCCCATGGCATTAAGTCCTTGAGACTTGCCCTAGCCTTCTCCTGCCCACTCCACAATGCCCACCCCCATAAAGAGCCTTGTCAGCCATCCCCTCAATTGCAATCAGACCAGTGTGGAGTCTCCTATGACTGAGGAATTAGTGCCAAGCGATGGCAGCCCTCACCCCACTGTGGCCTTGTCAGCATGGTATCGTGACAGTGCTGATGACCGTAGTGGTATGATCTCAGTCACAGTGGCCACAGTGATGGTGGGGCTGGTGGTGGTGGTGGTGATAGTGATGGCGCTGGAGGTAGTGACGGAGGTAACGATGGAGGTGGGGTTATTGGTGGTAGTGGTCGTGTAGAAGTGGTGATGGTGGTGGTGAGGGTGATGGTGATGGTGGGAATGGTGAGGGTCATGGTGGTGGTGATAGAAGTTGTGGCATCAGTGATGGTGTTGATCGTGGTGAGGGTGATGGTGTTAGTTATGGTGGAGGCAGTGGTGGAGGTGGTGGTGGTGATGATGGTGCATGGTGCTGGTAGCCATGACGGTGGTTATGGCCATACTCATAGTGACAGGGGTGAAGATGGAAGTGCATTCTCCACCAGGAGTTTCACAGAGAAACAGCTTCTCTGCTCCGTCAGAGCTGCCTGGTCCCCTACCTGCCCAGGGTTGCGGGGGTACCCAGAGACAGGAAGAGGAGAGCGTGGACTGAGCCTGACAGGGCAGTCAGTATCTTGAGATCACAGAGCAAATTTAATCTTAGTTAAAAGTAAATAAGTTCAATTACTGGGAGGGAATAAGAGCCTGGTATTTACTGTGAGCTCGTGGAGTGATTACTCCTGTAGGTCCCCTCAGGATGCCAGGCTCCATCCCCAATCCTGTCAGGTTCACCCATGCAGGTGGGAGGGAACAGTATGGGACCACCCTGCCCTCGGGCCCTCAGGGGTGCATCTTCCTCCTATCCCCCAGGGTAGGGTTTGCAGGGTTGGCAATGCCCTCTTCCCTCCCCCAGCACCCAATTATTGGCAGAGCCCTGGCCCACGGACCCCTGGATTCCTGCATGTGGGCACACCTCAGCCCCTGGCAGGACACCCCCAGGCCCTCACTGATTCTGTTGCTCACCTGCTTTGTGACCTCAGAGGAACGCTGCACCTCTTTGAGCCCCTATCCTTACCTGGGAAATGGGTGAAGGCAGCTGACCCCAGTGGAGGATGGAGGTTGCTGCTGGTGGTCAGTGTCCCTGTGACAATGACCTATTGGCTGTGCAGGTGGTGGACCTCATCTTCCAAACTCAAGAGTCCTCCAGGAGCACAGCCCCCAGCCACCGAGATCCCCCAAATTCCCATAGTTTCGGAATATCCACGGCCCAGTACTGAGACAAGAGCCCTGGGGCTCCAGGCCCCTCAGGCAGGGCACATTGTGAGGGCCCATCGGAGGAAGGGCTTCCCCCTGCCCACCTGTCTGGTCACTGTGCTGGGCTGCAGGAGCCTGAGGTGGGGTAGAAGGACTTTCAGGGGAGACAGAGTCAGATCCAAGGTCAACTGCCCAGCTCAGCCCAGGGCTCTAGCCCCTTGCAACAAGATGGGTTAGGCCCCTCCCTGGAGTCTGCTCAGTGAGGGGCCTGTGGGTCCCAGGGCAGGCACTAGCTGGGTCCTACCCTCAGCCTTGGGTCTCCTTCCTGCCTCCTCCCTAGTATGGCCCAACTAGGGCTTGTTCATACTCTGGGGCTCCCTCTTCCCCCTTGCCTAGCCCCCTCACTGGGTAAGGGCACATCTCCCCAGAACCAGCCCCCCCAGGTCTGCTGAGATTAGGTGGCCTGGAGGTAACCCCAGGGACACCCTGCCTCTGTGCCCCAGACAGGTGTCCCCCCCCCCCACTGTGGGTGATGAGTGTCAAGGAGCTGCCATTATAATTAGTGTGAAATGTGCCACCTCTGCCAGGGAGGAAATCCCATCTTGGAAATACACCTCGGATGCAAGTTCAATTTCACCCACAGGGCCATAAAACCCTTTTCCAATCACCTGGTGCTGTTGACTGCCGGCAGCATTAATCCTGGAGGTGTTATTTAGAGCCAAGGCATCACTCAGGGAAAAAATCAGGTCCGCACTCCACAAGGAGCCCCTCTCTATTCCCTGCAGAGATCTCAGGAGATGGACGAGGCTGCTAGGGCACCAGGCAGGGAGAGGCAGGGACACGGCTGCCCTCATGGCCCAGGAGAGATGCCTCATTTCACCAACCCGCATCCCAGGATGCAGACACTCCCTACCACAGATGGGCCGGTCGGCAATGGGAAGACTCAGGCCAGCGAGGGCTAGAGGAGCTGGGGTGCTGGAGGAGCTGGGGTCCAGGCAGCTCAGCTTCACTTGCCCTGCCTGCACCCAGCAGACACTGCCCTCCTCTTCACCCCCAAAGCCCCCATCCAGCCCAGATCCACTCCTGAGATCTCTATCATCTCACAGCCTTTTGTAAAAAATCATTTCCTTGATTGCTGAGGGTAACAATGAGAATATGTAATTGAATCTCCAAGAAATTACCATTTTTATAACTTTCACCCAGTTCCCTAGATAAATTAAACATCTGCCCTGTATGGGAAACCGCTCACTGCGCATTAGCGAAGGGTTGATACTGCCCTTTATCATCGACTCGGGACTTATTAAGAAAATGCCTCACACTGCCTCCTGGGAGTCCTGGCACCTCCAGCTCATGGCCCTGAGCGGACAGAGTCGGCTGGCTGGGGGTGCCGGGTGGGTGGTCACGGGGGGCTCCCTCCTGACCACTCCTGGTCCTGTTGCTGGCTAGCTGGGTGGTGGTGTAGGTGGTTGGTGGGAGGGCAAGTCAGGGTCTTAGCCCAGGCTTCCAAGAAATCAGGCCTGTACACCAGCGGGCAGCAACAGCTTTCTAAGCAGTGCAACCTGGGCCCAGAGTGGGGAAGGCAGGGAAGCTGGGCAGGAGGAGGGAAGCGGAAACAGCAGAGACGGAGGAGGATTTACATCAAGTGCCCCCCACCTGCTGGCCAAAGCTGACCCCACCCGACTGCACCAGTGCCCAGAGGACCCATGACATCACAAGGTCAGGCAGCAGAGTGGCTCTGGGGGAGGCGAGGCCCTGCTGAGGCAAGGTACTGCCTGGCACAGGGTCCAGGAGCAGGTGGGGGCAGCAGGGTGGCCACACCCACCCGAGGAGCTGCCGGGTTTGTCAGCAGAGGGGCCAGCTTCGGGGGATGGGCTGCCCATCTGTGAGCGGCTGGTAGTGGGTTTCCTGCTGGCAGTTGCTAGCAGCTGGGTTCCGGTGGCTCTCTGGCTGGCTGGGGGCCATTTGGGTTGGGGGGAAGCAGAAATCCCCAGCCTGTGGATTGAGTTTTCCTAAAAATGTGCTGCGTTCAGCAGAGCCAGCTTCAACCAAAGGACCCAAGAGTGACACCATTCACGTGCAAACCACTCCCCACCCCAGAGTAGCTTGTTGCCTGAGGGCCCAGAGCCACCCTCTGAGGGACATCCACCAGTCAGAACCCTGGCAGCGGTGGTGGCTCAGCAAGGAGGGGTCTTGTCAGGGGACAGAGGACCTGCTTCTTGGGGATGGGAGAACTGAGGCCCAAAGAGCAGCCTCTCAGTTGACCTAGGCAAACTCAAGGTCAAGGGCAACAAGCTGAGGTCACCAGGAGCCTCAAAGGCTGGCACTGAAGGTAAGACCTTCTTCTAGGAGGCATTGGCCTCGAGCAGCACCCCCTGGCAGCCGGCCCAGAGGACTGGAGTGGAGTGGGCTGGGAGGACCACAGTCAGCTCAGGAAGGGGCGGGTGCCCACACAACTGTGCACCTTCCTTCTCTCCCTTCCCCCACCTAGTCCCAGACTTCCCAGTGTCCCCTTCTCCCCCGCAAGATGCCCTGCTGCCCAAGGGCCTACCTGGAGGCTGCAGTGGGGCTTGAAACCCCCACAGTTGGGCAGCAGAGTGTGATTTCTTGGCTGTGTGTCCTGGGCAGAGGCAAGGGCAGCCCTGGCACCTTTCATCACAGCTCCAACCAACATAGGAACCTGAGGCTGCAGGGGGCTGCCTGCCTGGGAACAGGGCTGGGCTCAAGACCCCAAAGCCCAGGGTTGAGAGAGGCCCTTCTCCAACCCTCCAGCCATCCCAGATCCATTCCCCCAGAGCCTGAAGCACCAACCTCGACCTGCTCCCAGCCCCACTGCCACCCCACACTCCAGATCACCCATCCCACTAGGATACAGCCCAGCCCCCAGCCTGTCTCCCAAGGAGCAGGCTTGTCGGGCCTGAGGGCCTCCAAAATGGCCTATATCCCAGGCCTGGGGGAGGGCAGAGGCCCCAGCCCAGCTCCAGATCAGAAAGGCGCAGAGAGGACACATGGCCCCAGAAGGCCAGCACTGAGATCCTTCCCCAGCCCTGGCCCCAGTAAACCTCTCATGTGCCCCCTTCACACCCTCAGGAGAAGAATGAGGGCAAGCAGGTAGAAATGTATGGTCACTCCAGAGCAGTGGCTGTACCCAGCCTCCTGCCAGCCCTCCAACCCAGACCAAGGCCCGGTGGCATCTCCCAGGGCAGAGCCAGGGCCAGCCTTCCGCCCTCCCCCTGATCAGAGGGCCGAGGCTACAGTTGGAGGTGGAGCCTCCATCATCCGCTCTCAGGTGACTCTCCACGTGGTTTGCCTCTTGGAGTCCCTGAAGAGGGCCCCTGCTAACCCTAATTTGGCCTCCTGCAGGCTGGGAACCCAGCATCCCTCTAGTTCCTGGGTCTTCTTCCAGATGGACTCTCCTAGCTGAGAGCTGCGTCTACACCTGGGTCACTCTCCGGCCACAGACTCACTGGCCCAGGCCACAGCCGCTGCCACACACTGGTCAGGGGCAGTCATGACCTTGGACAGGAGCTGGGAGCCCTTCCCAGCTCCAGCTGCCCACTGACAAGTGGGTCAACTTGAGGCCAGGCCAGGGCTGCCCGAAGGCTACTATGCTTGTGAAGGCCCCAAGACAGAAGCCCAGTCCCTTGGGAGGGGGTAGGCAAGGGCCCCAGGACAGTGCCAGGTGAGTCTGAGATCGTCTCCATGTGAAACATGGGATAGACACCCTCGAACTCAGCAAGGGGACTTCTGGCTACCAGGCAGCCCCTGCCCTAGGTCCATAGGAACTCCAGATCCAAGTGGGGAGGGGGCTCCCCCCCAGCACTGTTCCCGCCCTGCCAGTGCTTCTCCTGGGTGGACGCCCTGGGCTGCAGATGCCAAGAACGCCTGGCCTGCTCTAGGTACTGCGTCTGCGGGGGCATGGCGCCATCTGGTGGTGAGACTGGGAACTGCACCACAGCTCCAGCCCCTACCTGCACACAATTCCCCGGAGCCCCAGGGGTGGGCATGGAGGGATTCTGGAGTGGGGCTGCTGCTCCTCACCTGCCCCTGGTCTCTCCCCTCAACCCAGGGGCCTGGTCCTGGGCCACAGAGACAGGCCCCAGGAGCTCACAGCCCAGCACTGTGTTTCCTGGCACCAATGGGCAGCCTAGACCCCAGTAGGTGCCGGGTGGGCACAGGGCAGGAGTCCTGGCTCTTGAAAGGACCTGGGAGATGACCTTGGCAATGGCCATCAGGCACTCTGCCACACTGTCTTCCCAGGCTCCACCGTCCGACTAGAAGGGGCAGGGGTGCAGGGAGCGCCAAAAGGTGTATTGGCCAAGCCAGTGGGCTCCTCGGGGGCAGGCTGTCACTGGGCCTGGGCAGGAGTGGGCACGTTCAATTCAGCCCTGGCAACCCTGGAGCCAGGGGCCTGGCAGCCCCAGCACAGCCACCTCTTGGGGCCTTGGAGCCCTGGAAACCCTGGCTGACAGTTATTCATGCGGCTGCATTGTCCATGAGAGGAGGATTTTTCCTTGACATTCTTATTATCTTTCTACATTTTAAACAAAAAAATGGGAGAAGCAGTATCCAGAGACTCACCCAGGAGGGAGACAAATGGCCTGCCATCTCCCACACGCTGGGAGTGGCTTGGCCATGCTGGGGCCAGGGCAGATGAAGGGTGGGTCCCTAACTCTCTAGCCTCGCCTCCGACACGGGAAGGCCCCAGGGACAGGGATGTCGTGGGCCCAGCATCCCCAGTACTCTGCACTTTCCCTACACCCCATTCCCAGGACCCAGCCTCCAACTGTTCTCTGTCACCCCGGGGGTGCCCCACAGGGTGGGGAGGCAGAGGAGGCTCCCGGCACTCAGGGCATGTGTCCACTCACCACCCTGGCCCTCAATAGGGCGGGCCACTCTGCAAGCCACCTCATCCCTCACACAGCACCCCTCGGACCCCTCCTCTTGGCTGTGAGTCCAGGGGAACCCAGGAGGCCCAAGACCACCCTTGGAGCCCCCCACGGGCCCTGACCAAAGGCCACATGCCCCTCTTACCCTCCTGAAGCAAAGGAGCACTCACACCTCAGGCCACAGCCCAAGCTCTGGGTGGACATGAAGGGGTAGTGCCCATGAAGGGCCCACAGCCATTTCTCTCAGGTTTTCTGGGACCCCCAACCCTCCATGTAGGGTAGCTCTGAGGGCTGGTGAGGGAGCACACCCTTACAGGCAGGCTGGGTGGGTGTGGGCCAGGAGCATAGAGGGCACCAGAGATGGGGTCCTCTGAAGGCTGTGGCTGGTCCAGTGACCCTGAGTTCAATCCACTCAGGGACTGTTCCTGGCTTTTGAGATATGCTTGGGGGCAGCCAAGCATGGGCGAGGTGGCTTGCAACTGTAATCCTAGCATTTTGAGAGGCTGAGGCAGGCAGATCACTTGAGCCAAGAGTTCAAGACCAGCCTGGGCAACATAGCAAGACCCAGTCTCTACAAAAATAAATAATAAAGAGTTAGCTGGGCATGGTGCTGCATATCTGTGGTCCCCAATACATGGGAGGCTGAGGTGGGAGGATCCCTCATGCCCAGTTGGAAGCTGCAGCGACCTGTGATCACACCACTGCACTCCAGCCTAGGCAAGGTTTTTATTAAGACCCTGTATTAATAAATAAAAATAGAAAATAAATAAATAAATAAGCTGGAGGCATGGAACCTCAAGGCTGCAGTGTGGACAGAACAGCCCCATCTGGCCCCTGCCCTGGGCCACCGCCCAGCTCCAGCAGGAAGGACTCAGGTCTCCATGCTGGGCGTCCCAGCCTCTCCTCCTCTTTGCCCTCCCAGCCCATTCCTGGGCAGCGGAGGAGGGGCAAGGACACAGGGCAGTCCCTCCACACCAGGCTCCCTGAGGCCATCTGGACGCCCTGGCAACATGGGCAGGAAGCGGCTTCCATGGCAGCTGGCATACAGGGAGGCACTGCCTGGCAACAGGGCCATGGACCCCCAGTACGCCTTGCTGCCCACACACTCTCCACCCTCGAGGCCGGGAATTCTGGCTTCCAGCCAGTGCCCCTGCTGTGGCTGCACCCTGTCCTGCACGACATCCCGGAGCCCAGACCTGAGGCAAACCCCAATCCTGGACACTGCTTGGCAGGGCGCTTGGCCTTTGTTAGCATATCTGACCCTGTGAGTGGGCGACCCCAGGGCTGTGGATCCAGGGCCCTGTCTCTCCAAGAGTCACCTACCTTCTCGGGCTCCGGTGATTGGCAAGAACCACAGGGAGGGGTGAGGAGGCTGGGGGAGGAAAGGCTTCAGGGCTGTCTGAGAGAGCAGCAGCCTTCCCCCTTCCCTGGTACAGGCTGGGAGAGGGGCGGTGGTGTCAGGGAGCTCGGGTTTCCAGGCCAAGGAGGGCAGTGCCCAGGGTCGAGGATGACAGGAGGACAAGGGGCCATCAGGCTGTCCCAGGTGCCCCTTCAGGGCCACTGGGGAATCTCAGCTGGGCCTGGGCACCTATGGTGGGACCTAAGGACCCTGCCCTGCTGTTCCCCCCAGGTAGCCAATGTTGTCTCCTTATTACAGGAGCCACCCGTCCCCATGAAGACCTCTCCTTCCTCAGCATCCTGGCCCCTGTAGGGCACCTAGCAGGCTGGGGACACACAGAGCAGGGGGCAGTCCCTCACTCATAGACACACAGAGTAGGGGACAGCCCCCTACTCAGGGGCACACAGAGCAGGGGACAGCCCCACCCACTCACTCAGGGATACACAGAGCAGGGGGCAGCCCCCGCCCCTGCTGATCAGGGCCTCCTCCACCCCACCCCAGGGCCACCTCGCCTCAGGGCTCCTCCAAGAGGCCTTCCTCAGCCTCCATCCCAGGTTGCCCCATGGAGTCTCTGAGCTCAGCACATCCTCAGACCGATGACATTGCAGCAAGGAATGAACAGGACAGGGGCCAGGGAGGGTCCTGGAGATGCTGCCACCCTCTGGCAGCTAAGCAGACACCTCCGCTGGGGGAGGCCCATGGGGCACCGAGAACAGGAGAGAGGTTATCTGCAGACAAGGTATTTCAAGACACTTCTTGAGGTGGAAAGCGGAGGATGACATGGCGGGACAGCCTGGCAGGAAGAAGGCGAGCGGCTGGCAAGCAGTGGTCTCGTCACTGGAGTGAGGAGACGTGTGCTGCGAACAGGCATGGCAGGACAACAGTGGGAGCCGGCGCCATCCCACTCCAGACCTCAGCCTCGCAGCCCAAGACACCTCCTCCTGGAGGCAGGAGCCTCCCCTTCCAGGACCTGGCTGTCTGGCTGTCTCAAGTTAACCACGAGAGAGGAGCACCTGGAAGCTCTGCCTGCCTCCCCCATAAACAGGGATCGAAATAAAGAAAATCAGACTTTTAAGCACTGAGTCTCATGGGAAGTTCCAAGACTAAACAAACAAAAAACAACCACAAGAGACAAAATTCAGAAAGCAAAAGATTCACCTCCCCCCCAAACCCACTTTATCCCCTAAGAGCAGAACAGAATTCTCCGGAACAAGAAGAGGAGAGCTTGGGAAACAATGGAGATGTTTTGGAAATGAGAAGCAGGACTCCTAAAATCCAGACCAATTTTTTTATTTTTATTCATTTATTTATTTTGAGACAGAGTCTGGCTCTTTTGCCCAGGCTGGGGTGCAGTGGCACGATCTCGGCTCACAGTAACCTCCGTCCCTGGGTTCCAGCGATTCTCCTGCCTCAGCCTCTCGACTAGCTGAAATTACAGGCACATGTCACCATGTCCAGCTAATTTTTGTATTTTTAGTAGAGACAGGTTTCACCATGTTGGCCAGGCTGGTCTGGAACTCCTGACCTCAAGTGATCTGCCCGCCTCAGCCTCCCAAAGTGCTGGGACTACAGGACAGAGCCACCACGCCTGGCCCCAGAACCAATTTTTTGAAAAGCAGGGAGAGTGTGTGTGTTTGGATTCAGGGAAGTCTATCTACAAGCAAAGGTAGAAAGAAGGAATCACAGGATCAATTCAAAAGGCCCAACATTTGACTGACAGGAGTTCTACAATGAGCAGGAACCAAGAAGAAATGTTATCACAGAAATGTCAGGTTTCGAGGCAGAATGTGCTCACCAAGCACCCGCAGTTGGTGTGATCCCCAGAGGCACAGGGATCAGAGGGCTTCTTGTAGATAGACGAGGAGTTTAAGACCTGCCTGGGCCATATAGCGAGAGCCCCATCTCTATAAAAAGTTTAAAAATTAGCTGGGCATGGTTGCACATACCTGTAGTCCTAGCTACTTGGGAGGCTGAGGTGGGAGGACTGCTTGTGCCCAGAAGTTGGAGGCTGCAATGAGACGTCACTGTGCCACTGCACAGACATTATAACTAATAAACAAATTCGGTAAGTTTACAAGATTCAAAATCAACATACAAAAATCGGTTGTGTTTCTATATACAAAATGAACTATCCACAAAGGAAATTAAGAAAACAATCCCATTTACAATTGTATCCAAACATAAAATACTAAGGAACAAATTTAACCAAGGAGGTAAAACTTCTGCACATTAAAATCTATAAAACATTAATGGAAAAAAAACTAAAGTCACAAATAAATGAAAAAATATTCTGTGTGAAGCAATGCTGACTAGCTCCTATAATAAGCTGACTGATTATACTACTTTTAGCTTTTCCTTAAAAAAATAAAATTTCAGACACACATAGGAGAGGAAATATCCTCCAGATTACCTCTGTGTCTACTTCTAAGAGTCACAAACTTTACAATTAGAACATACAGATTAAGTTCCGTTAAGCTTTTCCATTAGTACATATAGATTAAGTTTCATTAAGCATAGGTATAGTTATTCTTAAAGCAACAACTATATTACATGCAATTTTTAAAGGGAAACATAGGAATACTCATGTTTTGGGTAGTCCTTTTCTAATTATTCAAATGGTGGTTAAATCTCCAACTGTATTGTGCCCAGGTCTTAATTTACAAAGGTGACTGAGGGGGTAACATGGAGTCTGATGCCACTAAGAGATTCTTAATATTCAGAGTTGCTGAAGAAACTAGATGCACAGCATGCCACAGAGCGCCTCATGGGAAAGACACTAAGGTGGTCAGGAGGCAGAAGACAAGAGCAAGAACGTTTAAGCCCCCGCCTTTATTGGGGGGTCTATGGAAAAGGGCAGGCAAGGCAGGATTGGGATTGGCTAGTTTGAACAAGTTTCGTAGGTATTGGGCTATAGGGGTCATCCCTAGTTGCATGGCTCATGGCTCTGGAATGATTCAAGCACAGAAATATTGACTTTCGTATATCTGGACCAGATATAGGAGGTATGACTAATAGTTAAGTTTAACTGTTAGTCTAAAGAGGGACAGTTCTTCTCTCCCTAGGAAATAACCACTCACAGAGAGTAAAAAACTTCATTACCATAGTTGGCCCCAAAGCAGCCACCAATTAAGAAAGTGTTCAAGCTCAATATTTAATTATTTCAATTCCACTCACTTTACTGAACCCCTAACATTACATTGGATTAATCTGTTACTTAATAGAGGCAACAATGTTAGTATAAGTAACATGAAAGCATTCTCTCCTGCGTAAGCTTGTATCAGACTGGAATAACTACTGCCAGTTAACAGCCAAATTATAATAACTTATATTCTAAACACCTTATTAAACTGTTAGCCCAACACAGGCATGCCCTTAAGGAAAGATTAAAAAAAGTAAAGGGAACTCGGCAAACCTTACCCCTACCTGTTCACCAAAAACATCACCTCTAGCATTACCAGTATTAGAGGCACTGCCTGCCCAGTGACACATGTTCAACAGCTGCAGTACCCTGACCATGTAAAGGTAGTATAATCACTTCTTCCCCCAAATAGGGACTTGTATGAATGGCCACACGAGGGTCTAACTGTCTCTTACTTTTAATCAGTGAAATTGACCTACCTGTGAAAAGGCGGATATAACCAAATAAGACAAGAAGACCCTATGGAGCTTCAATTTCCTAATGCAAACAACACTCAAAAAACCTATGGGCATTAACTCATCATCCATACATTAAAAATTTTGGTTGGGGTGACCTGGGACTACAATATAACCTCCAAACAATATAAACTAAGACTGCAATAGTCTAAATAAATTAACACATATTGACCCAATAACTTGATCAACAGACCAAGTTACCCTAGGGATAACAGCAAAATCCTATTCTAGAGTTCATATTCACAATGGTGTTTACGACCTCAATGTTGGATCAGGATATCCAAATGCAGCCACTATTAAAGGTTCATTTTTTCAATGATTAAAGTCCTATGTGACCTGAGTTCAGACTGGAGAAATCCAGGTCGGGTTTTATCTATTTTTCAATATTTCTCCCAGTATCAACGAACAAGAGAAATAAAGCCTACTTCACGAAGCGCCCTAACCCAACAGATGTTATTATCTCAATCTAACAAACAACTATATTCCCTGCCTGAGAACAGGGCTCGTTAAGATGGCAGAGCCCACTAACTGCATAAGACTTAAAACTTTATAATCAGAGGTTCAATTCTTCTTCTTAACAGCATGTTCATAATTAACCTCCTCCTCCTAATTATCCCTGCCCTAATCACCATGGCATTTGTAACACTTACCGAACAAAAAGTTCTAGGCTATATACAACTATGTTAAGGGCCCAACAATGTAGGTCCCTATGCAGTACTTCAACCATTCACCAATGCAATGAAACTTTTCATAAAACAATCCTTACGACCCTCCATATCCACTATAACCCTTTATGTAACAGCTCCAACCTTAGCCCTTTCCATCGTCCTCCTCCTATGAGCTCCTCTCCCCATATCAGACCCCCTAATCAATTTCAGCTTAGGCCTTCTATTTATATTAGCCACATCAAGCCTGGCCATTTACTCCATTCTACGATCCGGATGAGCATCCAATTCAAACTATGCACTAATTGGCGCATTACAAACTGTACCCCAGACAATTTCATATGAAGTCACCCTAGCCAGCATTCTATTATCAGTCCTACTAATAATCAGCTCATTTAATTTATACACACTCATTACAACACAAGAACATTTCTGACTTCTACTACCATCATGATCTCTAGTCATAATATGATTTATCTCCACATTAGCAGAAACCACCCGAGCTCCTTTCAACCTAACAGAGAGAGAATCAGAACTAGTTTTAGGTTTCAACATTGAGTATGCTGCAGGTTCATTCACTCTCTTCTTTATAGCAGAATACATAAATATTATTATAATAAATGCCTTAACTGCCACTATTTTTCTAGGAGCACCCCACACCATAATTTCTTTTTTTTTTTAATTTATTTTACTTTTGGTGCATACTATATCTGGCATTTCTCCCCATGTTATCCCTCCTCACCCTCCCCTCCCTCCCAACCCTCCGTTGTCTCTCCCCTACCCCCCCCAACTATCCCCTGTGTGTGATGCTCCTCTCCCCTGAGTCCACGTGTTCTCATTGTTCAACACTCACCTATGAGTGAGAACACACAATGCTTGGCTTTCTGTTCTTGGGTCAGTTTGCCGAGAATGATGGTTTCCAGATTCATCCAAGTCCCTACAAAGAACAGGAACTCATCATTTTTTATGGCTGTGTAGTATTCCATGCCCACACCATAATTTCACAAGAACTTTACACAATAAATTTCATCACCAAAACCCTTCTCTTAACCACCCTATTTTTATGAATTTGAACAGTATATCCTTGATTCCACTATGACCAACTAATACATTTGTTATGAAAAAAATGTTTATCACTTATACTAGCACTATGCATATGATGTATCTCAATACCTATTCTAACGTCTAGCATCCCACCCCGAAACATAAGAAGTATGTTCAACAAGAGTTACCTCGATAGAGTAAATTACAGAGATTGAAGTGCTCTTATTTCTAGAGCTATAGGAATTGAACCCACACTTGAGAATTCAAAACTTTCCATGCTATGTATTACACCATGCCCTAAAGTAAGGTAAGATAAACAAGCTATCAGGCCCATACTCCGAAAATGTTGGTTTAATCCTTCCTGTACTAATTAACCCACTTGCCCATCTCACCATCTCCCTTACTTCTTTACAGGAACTTTCATTACAATATTATGCTCACACTGATTCCTCATCTGAACAGGTTTAGAAATAAATATATTAGCCATCATACCAATCCTAATCAAAAGCATAAGCCCCTGCTCCACAGAAGCAGCCACCAAATACTTCCTAACACAAGCAACCACATCCGTAACTCTTATAATAGCTATTCTTTCTAACAACCTGCTCTCTGTACAATGAACTGTTACTCCCCCCATTAACCAACTTTCATCTATAATAATAATAATAGTCCTGGCAATAGAACTAGGAATAGCCCCCTTTCACTTTTGACTCCCAGAGGTAAGCCAAGGAGCCCCCCTAATACCTGCCATACTTCTCCTCACATGACAAAAACTACCTCCCATCTCAATTGAACTTCAAATCTTTCCCTCAATCAACACAAATAACCTCCTATTAATTTCAATTTTATCCAGTATAATTGGCAGTTGAGAAGGACTTAATTAAACAGAACTATGTAAAACCCTAGCCTATGTTTCAATTACCCATACAGGATGAATAATAGCAGTATTAACCTATGACCTAAACATCACCATCCTAAATTTACTTATCTGCTATATTCTAACAATTTCTCTATCCATAATACTTACACTCAAATACTAACACCCTATCACTATCCCGCACCTGAAATAAACTAACATGATTAATACCTATTATTCCACTAATTCTATTATCCCTAGGAGGCCTACCACCATTAATAGGATTCTCTCCTAAATGAGCAATCTAACAAGAGTTTACAAAAAATAATAATTTCATTATTCCAATTTTTATAGCCATAATAACTCTACTAAATCTATATTTTTACATATGCCTAATTTACTCTATTTCAATAACAATATTTCCTACATCCAAAAACATAAAAATAGAATGACAATTTGAAAACATAAAAGCCATACTGTTCCATCCCCCATTTATTATTTTTTCTACTCTCCTGCTACATATAACCCCATCAATATTAATCACATCCTCGAAGTTTAGGTTAATAAAGACCAAGAGCCTTCAAAGCCCTCAGTAAGTAAATTATACTAAATTTCTGTATCAATTCTATGGACTGCAAAACTTTACTCTGCATCAACTGAACGCAAATCAACTACTTTATTAAACCAAGCCCTTCCTAGATTGGTGGGACTTCAACCCACAACAATTTAGTTAGCAGCTAAATAACTTAATCAACTGGCTTCAATCTACTTCTCCTGCTGTAAGGAAAAAAGGCAGGAGAAGCCCCAGCAGGATTGAAGCTGCTCCTTTGAATTTGCAATTCAATATGAAAATATCTCCCTCAGGACTGGTAAAAAGAGGCCTATTCCCCTGTCTTTAGATTTACAGTCTAACGCTCACTCAGCCATTTTATCTTTTCCTACCTATGTTTGTCAACCGCTGATTATTTTCAACTTATCATAAAGATATAGGAACATGATATCTATTATTTGGTGCATGAGCAGGAATAGTAGTCACAGCTCTAAGCCTCCTAATTTGAGCAGAATGAGGCCAGCCAGCGACCCTCCTAGGAGACGACCATATCTATAATGTTATTGTCACTGCTCACACATTTATTATAGTTTTCCTCATAGTAATACCAATCATGACCGGAGGCTTCGGCAACTCACTTGTCCCCCTAATAATTGGTGCCCTCGATATAGTATTCCCTCGAGTAAATAACAGAAGCTTCTGACTTCTCCCTACATCCCTTCTACTCCTACCTGCATCCTCAGTACTAGAAGCCACTGCTGGTACCGACTGAACAATATATCCTCCTCTAGCAGGAAGCCTAGCACAGGCAGGAGCCTCTGTAGAGACTTAACTATCTTCTCACTCCACCTGGTAGGTATTTTTTTTATCCTACGAGCCATTAATTTTATTACCACAATTATTAATGTAAAACGTCCAGGCCATAACCCAGTACCAAACACCCCTTTTTGTCTGATCCATCCTTATTACAGCAGTTCTTCTACTTCTTTCTCTCCCCTGTTCCAGCCGCGGCTATTACTGTATTACTAACCGACTATAACCTTAATACTACTTTTTTGATCCTGCTGGTGGAGGTGACCCTATTCTATACCAACATTTATTTTAATTCTCTGGGCACCTCCGAAGTCTGTATGTTTATCCTACCAGGTTTTGGAATAATTTCTCATATCATAAATATTACTCCAGCAAAAAAGAACCATTTGGGTATAGGTATAGTATGAGGCATAATATCAATTGGTTTCCTAGGCTTTATCTTATGGGGTCACCACATATTTACAGTAGGAATAGATACAGATACACGAGCATACTTTACCTGCACCGCTATAATTATCGCTATCCCTACCAGAGTAAATGTCTTTAGCTGACTGACCACATTACATGGCGGCAACATTAAATCATCTCCCGCAATACTCTGAGCTATAGGCTTTATCTTTGCCTTCACAGTAGGTGGCTTAACAGAATTGTATTAGCCAATTCTTCATTAGACATTATTTTACATCACACATATTATGTATTAGGCCATTTCCACTATGTCCTATCAATAGGGGCAGTGTTCACCATTATAGGAGGCTTTATCCACTGGTTCCCTCTATTTTCAGCTACACACTTAACCAAATCCTATGCTAAAAAATCACTTCACCATTACATTTGTAGGTGTAAACTTTCTTCCCACATTTTCTCAGCCTCTCTGGAATACCTCAGATGATACTCCAAGTACCCCAATGCATCACTGCATGGGATATGATTTCATCTGCAGGCTCATTCATCTCATTAACTACAGTGGTACTGATAGCCTTTATAGTCTGAGAAGCCTTTTCCTCAAAATGAAAAGTTTTTGCCATTGAATAACTGAATACTAACTTAGAATGATTTTTCGGCTGTCCCCCTTTTTACCACACATTCAAAGAATCATCCTATGTAAAATCTTAAACAAAAAAGGAAGGCTTCGAACCTCCAGAAACTGGTTTCAAGCCAATCCCATAAGTCCTATGACTCTTTCAACAAGAGTAAATTGTAATTTACTCTTATTGAAAATGTAATTATTACTAAAATAATTACATAATTTTGTTAAATTATAGACCAAACTCAATATATCTTAATGGCCCACCCAGCCCAGTTAGGACTCCAAAATGCCACATCCCCTATTATAGAAGAACAAATCGCTTCCCATCTGTGTGAGCCCTGTCCTGGTACACTGTTCTGGCCCTAGCCCCTTACCTGGCCCTGTCACTAGCCTGGCCCTAGCCCTGTTTCTGGTCCTGTCGTGGTCCTGGTCTGCACCTGCTCTGGCTTTGCCTTGGTCCTGATGTTGCCCGTTCCTGGTCCTTGTCCCAGCCCTGGCCCTGCCCTTGAATTCCTCTGGTGCTGGTCTAGACCCTGGCCCTGCATTGGACCTGCCCTGCCTTTGCCCTGTGCTATCCTGGCCTAGCTCTGTCCTGTCCCAGCACTGACCTGACCCTGTCTCTCCTGGTCCTCCCATTGCCCTGCCCAACTCTGCCCTGGTCCTGACCCCTGCCTGGTCAGGTCCCAGCACTGTCTTGGATCGAGCCTGACTCGGCCCAGGACATTCCCTGACCCTGCCTCAGCCCTTGGACTCGGCTCAGTGTCACTCAGTTCTGGCACTGTCTAGCCTTGCCTTGGCTTGCCCTGCCCTTTCTAGGCCTGGCTCGGGTCCTGCCCTGCCCTTGCTCTGGCACAGCCCTGGACCTAGTCCTGCCATATTCCTGGCGCTGTTCCTACTCCTGGCTCGGACTTGCAACGGCACTTCCCTCCGTGCCCTAGTCTTGACCTAACCCTGAATTGGCCTTGCACTGGTCCTGCACTACCCTGGCTTTGCCTTTCCCCTGGCCCTCCTTCTCCCCCGGCCTTTCCCTGGACTGACACCAGACCTACACTGTCCATGACATGATCACGGTCCTACCCTGCCCTCCTCTGCCCTAACCCTGCCATGTGCTGGGCCCAGTGCCTTCCCTGACCCTGTTCCTATTCTTGCCCCTGCTATGTCCCTTCTCTGCTTTTGGATATGCCCTGTGCTACCTTAGTCCTGCTCTCCCCTAGCCCTACTCCACCCTGTCACAGACTTTGACTTGTCCTGGTCCTGGTCCTACCCTGGTCGTGCCCTTGCTATGGACTCTCCCTAGCCCAACCTTGGTCTGGCCCTGCACTGGCCCTGGCAATATCCTGGCCCCACATCAGGCATCCACTGACACTGGACCCACCCTAGGCCTGCCTTTGCCCTGGCCCCTCCTTGGGCCTGCGTTGTCCTTGGACCTGCCCTGGCTATGGCACAGTGCTCACCCTGCCCTGCCTATGCCATAGACCTGACCGTGCTCTTTCCTGGTCCTACCATGCCCTGATTCTGTCCTGGTCCTGTGCTATCCTAGTCCTGCCTCACCCCCTGACCTTGCCCAGGTACCCTGGCCTGCAATGTCCCTCCCTATCCTGGTCTTGCCTTGCCCTTGTACTCCCTTTGGTCTGCCCTGGCTTTAGTTCTGACCTAATCCTGTCCTTGCCTTGGCCCCTCCCCTGGCCCTGCCTTTTCCCTGGCCCTTCTCTGGACTTGCCCTTGCCCCTTTGTGGCCCTGCCTTTATGTGGGTCCTGCTCTGTCCATGTCCCAGTCCTGACCTTCCCTGTTCCTGCACTGCCATCCTCTGGCCCTGTCCTTGCTCTACACTGGCCCTGGCCTGTCTTGGCTCTGACCTAACCAAACCATACCCTTCCCTGGCCCTTCCCTGACCCTGCCACATCCCTGCCCTGACCCTGGGTCTGGTCCTGGCATTAGTCTTGTCACGTCCCTCGGCTGTGACCTTAGCCCTGGTATTTCCATGGCCATGACACAGCCCCAGTCCTGTCCTGTCCCTGGCCCTGCCTTGTTCTGGTCCTGTTCTTCTCCAGCCCAGACTAGGCACTGCACTACCCATTATCCTGGCTCTGTCTACCCTATACTCCCCATGTCAGTGTCCTGCCCTGAGTCTAACCCTGACTTGGTCATGTCCCTTACCCTGCCACTCATCCTGCCATAGCCCTGACGCTACCTTGACCTGCTTCTGGCCCTGGCCCTCCCCCAGGCCCATAGCTACCCTGGCCTTTCCTGGGCCCTCTGCTACAGTAGCCCTGCCATTCCCTGGTCCTGCCTTGGCTCTGCTCTGAGTGTGGCCTTGGCATTCGGCCTGGCCCTGTTCTGCCCTGGACTTGGTCCTGAAGTGCCCTGCCCTGGCCAAGCCTACTTTACCTGCTCTATCCTGGACTTGCCCTGGCCCACCCTAACCCTGCCCTTATCCAGGGCTTAACCCTGAACCTGCCCTTGCCTGTCCCTTACTCTTCCACTCCATGGACTTGCCCTCACCCTCCATCAACCCTGCACTGGCCCTCTCTGCCTTCACATGGCCTTGGCCCTGCCTTCTCACCAGCCTTGCCCTGGCCCTTGCCCTGGCCTGGGGCTGACGCTTGGCCTATCCTGTCCATGACATGGCCCTGGCCCTATCCTGTCATCCTGTATCTTGGCCCTGTACTGGCCCCCACCATACCCTGGCCCACTGCTTGCCCTGGTCCTGTTCATACTCCTGCCCCCGATATGGCCCTGCCCTGCTTTTGGGCATGCCCTGTGCTATCCTAGCCCTGCACTGCAATGGCCCTGGCCATAAACTGGCCTTCAGCCCTGTCCCTACCTTTCCTTTGTCCTGGTTTGGGTTCTGCTCTGGCCCTGCCCTTGCTCTGGACCCTCCCTGGTCCTGCCTTCTCCGTGGCCCTTCCCTTGCACTGGCCCTATCCCTGAACCAGTCTTGGCCCTGCCTTTTCCCTGGCACTTCTCTGGTCTTGTCCTTGCCCTGGCCCCTTTCTGGCCCTGCCTTGTTGTGGGCCCTGCTCTGTCCATGGCAAGGGCAAAGCCCCTGACTGTGCATTGATCCTGGCCTGGTCCTGTGCTATCCTAGTCCTACTCTGGTCTTCACCTTGTTCTGGTCCTGGTCTTGCCCGTTTTCCCTGGCCCTGCCCTGTCTTGTCCCTCCCTCTGTCCCTAGCCAACAGCTGGCCCCAGCCCTGACCTTGGACTGCCACTGCCCTTGCTCCTGACCATGGTCCTGCCAGGGTTCTGGCCCTGCCCCAGCCTTGTCCTAGACTTGGCCATGGATCTACCCATGTCCTGGCCCTGGCACAAGCCCTGGCACTGACCCTTCCCTGCTTAAGTCCTTACCCTGACCCTGCCCTGGTTCTGATTTCCCTCAGCCATATCCTGGTACACTGCTCTGGCCTTAGCCCTGACCCTGCACTGTCACCGTCCTGGCCCTAGCCCTGCTGTGGCTTTACTTTGGTCCTGACATTTCCCTTTCCTGGTCCTGGTCCTGGTCCTGGCCCTGCACTGGAACTGCCCTACCTTTACCCTGTGCTATCCTGGCCTGGCCCAACCCTGTCATGGTGCTGACCTGGCTTTGCCATGATCTGGTCCTCCCATTACCCTGTCCAACACTACCCCTGGTTGTGTCCTGGCCCTGATCAGGCTCTGACACATTCCTGGTCCTGCTCCTGACCTGGCCCTGTCTTGGATCTAAACCTGACTTAGCCCTGAACCTTCCCTGACCCTGCCTCAGCCCTTGCATTCAGGGCTCAGTGTCACTCACCCCTGGCACTACCTGGCTCTGCCTTGGCACTTGCTCTGCCCACTCTATGGCCTGGCTCTGGTCTTGCTCTGCCCTTCCACTACCCTCAAACAGACCTGCTCCTGGTCCTGTTATAATCCTGGCTCTGGTCCTACCCTTGTCCTGCTCCTGAGCTCACCCCTGCCCTGCTGTTTTGTGCCCTGGCCTGGCCCTCAGCCTGCACTGGCCTCACACTGATCCTGCTCTACCCTGGCTCCTTGCCTTTCTCCTTCTCCCAGGCCATGCCCTGGGCTGATCCAAGGCTTATTCTGTCAATGACAAGGCCCTAGTCCTGCCCTCTTCTGTCCTGGCCCTGCCATGCACTGGGCCCAGTATTTTTCTTGGTCCCTGTTCCTAGTCCCGCCTCTGCTATGGACCTCCCCCTGTTTTTATTCATTCCCTGTGCTACCTTAGCTCTGCTCTGCCCTGAAACTACGCTGGCCATAACCTGCCCTGGCCCTGCCTTTTCCTTGTTCTGGTCCTGGTTCTGCTCTTGGGTCCTCCCTAGCCTTGCCCTTGCTCTGGCCTTGTCCCTGACCCAGCCTTGACCTGACCCTACACTGGTCCTGGCAATGCCCTGGCCCCACACCAGTCATGCCTCAACATTGGACCCACCCTATGCCTGCTTTCCCCTGGCCCCTCTTTGGCCCTGGGTTGTCCCTAGACCTACCCCGGCTATGGAAGGCACTGACACTCCCCAGTCTTGGTCTTGCCATGCACTGGTTCTGCCATGGTGATGCCCTGTCCCTGCCTTTCCCCACTCATGCCTTGGCTCTGTGCTATCTTAGTCCTGCCTCAGCTCTCACCTTGCCCTGGCCCTAGCCTGGCCTGCCACACCCCCTCCCTACCCTGACCTTGTCCTGCCCTAGCACTCCCTTTCATCTGCCCTGGCACTGATTTTGACCTGGCCTGGTCCTTGTCTTGGCCCCTCCCTGGCCTTGCCTTTTCTCTGGCCCTTCTCTGGTCTTGGTCTTGTCCTTGCACTGGCCCCTTTCTGGACCTGCCTTGTTGTGGGCTCTGCCCTGTCCATATCCCAATCCTGGCCATCCCTACCCCTGTCCTGCCATCCCCCAGGCCCTGACTTCCCTTGGAGCTGCGCCACCCTATCCCTACCCTGCTCTAGCCCTGGCATGGCCCTGACATTGCCCTGTTCCAAGTCCTTGCCCTGCCCTGTTTCTGGCCCTTGCCTTGGTCTTCTCATGTCACATGGCTGTTAACCTGCCCCCTGATTTTCCGTTGGCCATGACACAGCCCTGGTCCTGCCCTGGATCTTGCCCTGCCCCCTGGTTTTCCGTTGGCCATGACCCAGCCCCCCCCTGGATCTTGCCCTGACTTGGTTCTGGTCCTGCCGTGGCCCAACCCATGCCAGGGCCCTTCCCTGGGCCTGGCCCTATCGTGGTCCCAACTTGACCATGGCCCTCACACTGCCACTCATCCTGCCATAGTCCTGACCCTAACTTGGTCTCTGGTCCTGTCCTGGCTCTGGTCTTGCCCTGCTTCTGGCCCTGGCACTAACTTGGCCCTGGGCTCTGCCCTAGCCCCTACTTGCCCTGGTCCTTCCTTGGCCCTCTGACATGCTGGCCCTGCCATTCCCTGGCCCTGCCTCTGCCTCGGATCTACTCTGAGTGTGGCCTTGGCATTCGGCCTGGTCCTGCCCTGAACCTACCCTGCCGCGTCCCTCTGGACCTGCCTTACAGTTACCTGGTCTGTCCTGATCTTGCACTGTCCCCACCCTGACCCTGTCCTGTCCATGTCCTACCCCTACCCCACCCTGGACCTGGGACTGGCCCTGTCTTGGCTCTGGCCCTGCCTCGTCATCCCCACTCTGGTCCTGCCATGGCCCCAGGTCAGCCAATGATCATGGTCCTGGTCCTGTTCTGGCCCTGACCTGGATTTGGATAATGTCCTGGGCCTGATTTGTATCAGTACTGCCTTGGCCTGTCCCTGTCCTGGCCCCACCAAGGCCCTGACTGCTCTTCCCTTTCCTGGCACTGCCACGGCCCAGTCATGCCACTGCCCTGTCTCACCATGCACTGGTTGTGCCCTGGCCCGGCTCAGCCCTAAGCCCCTCCTTTTACCTGCCCTGACTATGCCTTGGCTTTTTGCCCTCCCCTCTATGGCCTGGCTCTGGCTCTACCCTGTCCTACCCTGCCATGTCCCTGTCCTGGTCTAGCCAAGTCCCTGGCCCTACCCTACCTGGCTCTACCCTGGCCCTGCCATATCCCTGGCCCTAGCCCTGCTCATATCCTGACCTTGCCCTGGCCTGGATCCTTCCCCCTGCTGTGGACCTTCCCATGCTCTTTCCTATCCTTCCATGCCCTGGCCTTGCCCTCACCCTACATTGACCCTGAACTGGCCCTCTCTGCCTTGGTACGACCTTGGCCCTGGCCCTGACTTCTCCTTGGCCTTGCAGCTGGCCCTAACCATGCCCTGGGCTGACTGTGTTCATGACATGGCCCAGACTCTGCTCTATCATACCCTGTCCTGGACAGGTACTGCCTCCCCCCACTGCCTTGGCCCAGTGCTTGCCCTGGCCCTGTTCCTAGTCCTGCCCCTGCTATGACCCTTTTTTTTTGGCCATGCCCTGTGCTATAGTAGCCCTGCTCTGCCCTGACACTGGCCCTAACCAACCTTGCCTTGCCTTGTCCTGTCCCTACCTTTGCTTTGTCCTGGTTCTGTTCTGCCATGGCACTGCTCTTACTGTGGCCCTGTCCCTGGCCCAGTCTTGTCCTGGTCCAGCCACTGGCCCTGAGTTGGTCCTGGCCTGGCCCTGTCCCTGCGCCATCCTAGTCCTGGCCTGGCCCTGACCTCAACCTGGTCCTGATTTTACCCCATTGCCCTGGCACTGCCTGCCCTTGGCCATCAACTTTCCCTAGTTCAGATCTGGTCCCAGCCCCGCCATGGCCTTGGCCCTGCTTCTATCCTGGCCCTAAAACCTACCCTGCTTAAAGCCTTACCCTGACCCAGGCCTGGCCATAGCTCTGGACCCTGTCCTGAATCTGATTTGTCTACGTCCTACCTTGATACACTGCTTTGGCCCTAGCCCTTACCCTTGCTCTGTCACTGTCCTGCCCCTATCCCTGTTGCTGGCCATGCCATGGTCCTAACCCTGGCCCTGCTCTGTCTTTGCCTTGGTCCTTACATTACCCTTTCCTGGTCCCTGCCCTGGCACTCTCCCCCTCTGGCCTCTGGCCCTGGCACTGGATCTGCCCTCCTTTGCCCTGTGCTATCCTTGACTGGCTCTGTCTTGTCATAGCGCTGATCTGACCCTGCCATGGCCTAGTCCTCCCATTTCCCTGCCCAACCCTGTCCTCATTGTGCCCTGGCTCTGATACCTCCCTGGTCCTCTCCTGGCCCTCTCTTGGATCTAACCTGACTCATCCCTGGACCTTGCCTGACCCTGCCTCAGCCCTTGCACTCAGGGCTCATTGTAACTCAGCCCTGGCACTACCTGGCCCTGCCTTGGCACTTGCTCTGCCCTATGACCTGGCTCTGGTCCTGCCTTGCCATTCCCTACCCTGGCATAGCTCTGGCCCTGCCTGTGGTCCTGCCACATTCCTGGCCCTGCCCCTACACTTGTCCTGACCCTGATCCTCCATGGTCTTTCCCTTCAATTCCCTGGTCTTGCTCTCACTCTGCACTGGCCATGCACTGGTCCTGCTCTACCCTTGCTCTGCCTTGACACTGGCCCTGCCTTCTCCCCTGGCCTTGCCCTGGCCCTGACCTAGACTGACCCTGAGTCTACTCTGTTAGTGACAAGTACTGACACAGCCCCTGCCAAATGAATCTGGGCCCAGTGCTTGCCCTGGCTGTGTTCCTAGTACTGCCCCTGCTATGGCCCTGCCCTGCTTTTGGCCACTCCCTATACTACTTTAGCCCTGGCTCTGCCCTGGCCCTTCCCTGGCCTCCTGCCCTGGCCCAGCCTTTGCTTTGTCCTGGTCCTGGTTCTGCGCTGGTCTGTTCTTGCTCTGACCCTCCTGGTCCTGCCATTTCTCTGGCCCTTTCCCTGCCTCCAATCTTGATCTGGCCCTACATTGACCCTGGCAATGCCCTGACCCTGCACCAGGCATGCATTGGCACTTGACCCACCCTATGACTGCCTTTGCCCTGGCCCCTCCTTGGCCCTGCATTGTCCCTGGACCTGTCCTGGCTGTGGCACAATGCTGACTCTGCCCTGTCCATGCAATATACCTGATACTGGCCTGCACTGGCACTGCCATGCCATGGTTCTGTTTTGTCCTGCCCTATCCTAGTCCCTATCCTGGCCTACTATGGCCCTCCCTATCCTGGTCATTACCCTGTGCCTGGCCCTCCCTTTGGCCTACCCTGGCTCTAGTTCTGACCTGGCCCTGACCTTGCCTTGGCACTCTCCCTGGCCCTGCCTATTCCCTGTCCCTTCCATGGCCCTGCCATCCATGTGCCACCTCTGGCCTTCGCTGTCCCTCCCTGCCTCTCCAGGACCTTTCTTCCTCTCACTGTCTCCCTTGCCTTCTTCTGTCCTACCCTAGCCCTGGCTTTCCTGGGTCCTCCACTGCCTGACCTTGCCCTGTCCCTTTTCTGGCCCTGCAATGTACCTGCACTGGCTCCTGGTTTTGCCCTGTTTCTGGCCCTCTCCTCGTCCTGGTCTTAGTCCTGTCATGTCCCAGGCTGTGACCCTGCCCTTGGTATTTTCCCTAGCCATGACACAGCCCCAGTCCTGCCCTGGTCCAGCCCTGACTGGGCACTGCACTACCCACTTCACAGACCCTGCCCCAGCCCGGTGGCCATGTGCTACCCTGTCCCTTCCCTGAACCTGTACTGGCCTTTTTTTGATTCTGGCCCTGATGCTCTTGCTGACTCTGGTCCTGCCATGGCACCAGGCCTGTCAGTGGTCATGGTCCTGGTCCTGTTCTGGCCCTAACCTGGACTTGGACATGTCCTAGAGCCTGATTTGTCCTGGCCATGCCTTGACCTGTCTCTGCCCTGGTCCATCAAGGCCCTGCCTGTTCTACCCTTTCCTGGCCCTGCCGTGGCCCAGGCATGCCACTGCCTTGTCTTATCCTAGCAAGGCTGGGCCTAGCCCCTCCCCAGACCTAGTCCCTCCCCTGGATGTGCTCTGACCCTGCCTTGGCTTTTGCCCTGCCCTCTCTATGACCTGACTCTGGCACTACCCTGCCATGGCTCTGCCCTTATTTAGACCCTTCCATATCTCTGGACCTAGCCCATCCTTTATCCAGACCCTGACTCCTGCCCTTTCTTGCCCCAGCCCTTACCTGAACCTTCCCTTGCTCTTCGGTGCCCTTCCATGCCCTGTCCTTGCCCTTACCCTGCATTGATCCTGTACTAGCCCTCTCTGCCTTGGCATGGCCTTAGCCCTGCCTTATCCCTGGCCTTCCCCTGCCCCTTCCCTAGGCTGACCCTGGGCCTACCCTCTCCATGATATGGCCCTAACCTGTCATCTCTCTGTCCTGGCCCTGTACTGGCCCCACCATACCCTGGCCCACTGCTTATCCTGGCCCTCCTGTTCCTGCCCCCTGCTATGGCCCTGCCCTGCATTTTGGCCATGCCCTGTGCTATCCTAGCCCTGCCCTGGCCTCTAACCTGGCCTTGGTCTGCTCTGTCCCTGCCTTTGCTTTGTCCTGGTTCTGGTTCTGCCCTAGCCCTGCCCTTGCTCTGGACTCTCCCTGGTCCTGACTTCTCTGTAGCCCTACCCTTGCTCTGGCCTCTGCCCCTGGCCCAGCCTTGGCCCTGGCTCTGTGCTGTCCTAGTCCTACCCTGGTCCTATCCTTGCCCTTGTCCTGGTCTTGCTCCTTTGCCCTGCCCTGCCTTGGCCCTTACCCTGTCCCTAAACCCAACCTGGCCCTAGCCCTGACCCCTGCTCCTTGACCCTGGGCCTGCCATGGTGCTGCCCTGCCATGGCCCTGCCTCAGCCTTGTCCTAGACCTGGTCATGGCCTTGCCCTGGTCCTGGCCCCGGTCTTGTCATGGACCCTGGCCCTGTCCTGGCTCTTATTTGCCTGGGTCCTACTCTGATATGCCGTTCTGGCTCTGCATTTGCTCTGGCCCTGTCCCTGGACCAGCTTTGGTGTCGGCCTGGATCCTGACTATGTGTTGTTCCTGGCCTGCCTCTGACCCCAATCCATCCTAGTCGTTCCCTGGTCCTGACCTTGTCCTGGTCCTGGTCTTGCCCCTTTGATCTGGCCCTGCTCTACCTTGGTCCTCACCCTGACCCTGGCCCAGACCTGGTCCCAGTCCTGACTGGCTCCTGCAATTAACCCTGGTCCTGCTGTGGTCCCACCCCAGCCTTGTCCTACACCTGGCCAGGGCACTACCCCTGCCCCAGCCCTGGTATGGACCCTGGTCCTGCCCTGATTAAGGCCTTACCATGACACTGGCCTGGCCCTGTTTTCCCCATCGTCTTTTTCCCCCTTCCTCCTTGCCACCCTCTTTCCTTTCTCCATCTACCCCAAAACATTTCCCCACCATCTTTTCACAAAACTGTCTCCACTTCCTGCTCACCCTCTACTTTCCCCTATCCTGCTTGCCATGTTTTTTGCCCCCTATCTACCCCAAACTATTTTCCCCATCATATTTTCCCAATCCTCTTTCCCCCACTCCTCTGGCCACCCCAGCTTTTCTCTTCCAAGTTCCCACTCTCTCCCCTCTATCTATCCAAACACTTTATCCACTGTCTTTTCTTTCTGCACTTTCTTTACTGACCACCGTCTTTTCACAAAATCTTTTCTCCTTCCCACTCGCCACCTTTTTTATGCTTCTCCCGCTCCCCCACCCTCTTTCCCTCCTCCATCTACCTACAAACTTTCTCCCCATCTTTTCACAAAACCTTTTCTCCCTCCTGCTTGCCCACTCTCTCTCCCGCTTCCTCTTTGCACCCTTTTTTCTTCTCCTCCTTGCCACCCTCTTCCCTTCTGCATCTGCCCAAAATCTTTTTATCCACCGTCGTCTTTTCATGTCTTTCTTTTCTCTCAACTGTGTTTTTTTGGACCTTCTCTCCCTCCTGCTCGCCCTCCTGTCCCCCTCCTCACCATCCTCTCTTTCCTCCTCCCACTTGTCACTCTCTTTTCCCCTTCCCATCTACCCAAAAACTTTTCCCCCACCGTCTTTTCACAAAATCTTCTCTCCCTTCTGCTCACCATCTTGTTTTTTCCCCTCCATCTACCCCAAAATAATTTTTCCACCACCTTTTCATTACCTTCTTTTTGCAACACCTTATCCTGTTCGCCATCTTCTTTTTCCCTTTGACAATAACCACCCTCTTTAGCCCTCCATCTGTCCCAAAACTATTTCCCCCCCTCCTACCTCTCCAGCCCGCGACTCCATGGCTGCCAACAACCGCAGCGAGGCAAGCCGCAGTGCTGCAGGCTCCAGCCTCCAGCATGCAGCAGCAGGCTTTCCCGTCTCCTGCTCTTTTAACGTGGGCACACAGTAGCTCAGCAAGCAGACACAGAAGAGCCTGGAATGGACTGAATTCCCGTCAGCACCTTTATATACTGAGGTTGTGCACAGCGGTTCCTGGACTACATGTTCTGATTGGATGACAGGAAGTCTTAGCACAACCAATCCGAGCATGAAAATAAAGACCTATCAGAGTAGGCCTAGAGGTTTTCTCTGATCCAATCAGAACATGTAGTCCAGGAACCATGCGCATAACCTCCATATATAAAGCATGCTGAGCCCGCCTCGCGCCATTCCAGGCTCTGTGCGTCTTCTTGTGGAGCTACCCGTGTTCTCAGCTTAAAGGACCAGGAGACGGGGCAGCGGAGCCACCTGGTGCATGCTGGAGGCTGCAGCCTGTGGCACTGCGGCTGGCCTCGCTGCAATGGGTGGTGGTGACAGAGATTGCAGTATGGCTCGAAAGGTAGGAGGGCGGCCGGAGCGGTAGGAGAGCAGGCTGGAGCGGTAGGAGGGCAGGCTGGAGGAAGGCCGGAGCGGTAAGAAGGTGGCCGGAGCGGTAGGAGGGTGGCCGGAACGGTAGGAGGGAGGCTGGAGGGAGGCCAGAGCGGTAGGAGGGCGGTCCAGAGCGGTAGGGGAGTGGCTGGAGCGGTAGGAGGGAGGCTGGAGGGAGGCCGGAGCGGTAGGAAGGTGGCCGGAGCGGTAGGAGCGTGGGCCGGAGCGATAGTAGGATGGGCCAGTGGTTTCAGTTATTTTGCATTTGCTAAGGACTGTTTTATTTCCAATTATGAGACTAAGTTTAGAGTAAGTGCGAGTGCTGATGAGAAGAATGTGTATTTTGTTTTTGGGGGGGTAATGAGTTCTATAGATGTTACCAGGTTTATTTGATCAAGTGATGTGTTCAGCTATTCAGTATCTTTGTTGATTTTCTGCCTTGATGATCTTTCTAATATGGTCAATGGAGTGTTAAAATCTCCCACTATTGTTGTGTGGGAGTCTAAGTCTTTTTGAATGTCTCGAAGAACTTGCTTCATGAATCTGGGTGCTCCTGTATTGGGTCCATTTGTATTTAGGATAGTTAGATCTTCATGTTGAGTTGAATCCTTTCCCATTATGTAATGCCCTTATTTATCTTTTCTTATTTTTGTTGGCCTAAAGTTTGTTTCATCTGAAACTAGGATTATAACCTCTGATTTTCTTGTTTTCCATTTGCTTGGTAACGTTTTCTCCATTTCTTTATTTTAAGCCTTTGCGTATCATTGCGTGTAAGATATCAATGGGTCTTGATCTTTATCCAGCTTGCCACTGTGTCTTTCAATAGGGTGCAGTTATCTCATTTACATTTAAGGTCAGCATTGACATACGTGGATTTTATCCTTTCCTGATGGTGTTACCTGATTATTTTGCAGACTTATATGTGTGGTGGCTTTGTAGTGTCGTAGGTTTGTGTACTTCAGTATGTTTATTTGGTGCCTGGTAATGGTCTTCCCTTTTCATATTTAGTGCTTCCTTCAGGAGCTCTTGTAAGGCACATCTAATGATATTGAATTCCCTCAACATTTGCTTATCTGAAAAGGATATTATTTCTCCTTTGCTTATGAAACTTAGTTTGGCTGGATATGAAATTCTCGGTTGGAATTTCTTTTCCTTAAAAATATTGAATATCAGCCCACAATCTCTTCTGTCTTGTAGAATTTCTGCTGAGAGTTCTGTTGTTAGTTTGATGGGCTTCTTTTCTAGGTGAGCTGACCTTTCTTTCTATCTGCCTTTAAGATTTTTTCTTTCATTTCGACCTTGGAGAATCTGATAATTATGTGCCTTGGGGGATGATCTTATATTGAAGTTTCCTGTAAATTTGCACATAGATTAACCATATGACTCAGTAATTCCACTTCTAGATATTTAAGCAAAATAAGTAAACATGTATATACACAATAATAGTTTTACAAGAAAGATCTCAGTGGATATTTTTAATGGTAAATCTAAGCTGAAAATCCAGATGGTCACTGACAGGATCAAGCATGAATTGTGGTATATTTATAGAAAGAAAAAACATTCAACAATAAAAAAGAACAAACTACTGAGCCTTGAAGCATGGATTAATAGCCAAAACATTATACTGGTTAAATAATGCCGGAAATTATATTCATTGTTTTTGATTACTGATTTTATTGATTTTAATTTGGAAAGAAATAATGTAGTATTCTATATAAATAAATACAGAAACTCGTCATTTTATGTGAAAGAATAAGAGCAGAAAATTTAGAATCTATTAATTTAATTTTTATTTTATTTTGAAATAATTTTAGATTTACAGAGAAACTATAAAGGCAGTTCAGAAAATTTCCATATTCCTTTAACCTTTTAAAGCTTAACCTTTAAGCTTCGCCCAATGTAAAAACTTACATACTCATCATATAACAATTTCAACACTAAAAATTAAATTGCTAAAATACTGCTAACGAAATTAAATGCATTATTTACATTTAGTCAGTTTTTCCAGTAATACGCTTTTTCTGTGCTATGATCAGTTGAGGATGCTATGTGTATTTAGTTAAGACTTTTTTAAAAAAGTTTTTTTAGGCTTAAGGATACATGTGCCGGTTTGTTATATATGTAAACTGCATGTCATGGGGTTTGGTGTACAGATTATTTCATCATCCAGGTAATAAGCATAGTACTCACTAGGTTGGATCCTCACTCTCTGTCCACAATCAGTCTTCAACTAGGTCTTGGCATCTGTTGTTTCCTTCTTTATATTCATATGCACTTGATGTTCAGCTCCCACTTACAAGTGATAAAATGTGATATTTGGTTTCCCGTACCTGTGTTAATTCACTTAGGATAATGGCCTACAGCTTCATCCATATTGCTGCAAAGCACAGTATCTCAATTTCTTCATGGCTGCATAGTATTCCGTGGTGCACACGTAGCACATTTTATTGATCCAGTCTATCACTGATGGGCATTTAGATTGGTTCCATGTCTTAGCTATTGTGAATGGTGCTGTGATGAATGGTGCTTGTATCTTTATGGTAGAATGATTTATATTACTTCGGGTATATGCCCAATAATGGGATTTCTTGATTGAATGGTAATTCCGTTCTAAGTTCTTTGAGAAATGCAAAACTGCTTTCTACTGTAGCTGAACTAATTTACATCCCTAACAGCAGGGTGTAAGTGTTCCCTTTTCTCCACACCTTTGCCAGCATCTGTTATTTTTTGATTTTTTAATAATAACCTTCCAACTGGTATGAGATGGTAACCCATTGCAGTTTTGATTTGCATTTCTCTAATGACTAGTGATGTTGAGCTTTTTTCATATGCTTGTTGGCCACATATGTGTATTTTTTTTTTGAGAGTTATCTCTTCATGCCATTTGCTCACTTTTTGTTTTTTGCTTGTAAACTTTAAGTTTCTTATAATTCTGAATATGACACCTTTGTCAGATGCATAGTTTACACATATTTTCTCCCATTCTGTTGATTGTCTGTTTAATTTGTTGACCACTTATTTTGCTGTGCAGAAGCCGTTTAGTTTAATCAGGTCTCATTTGTCAATTTTTTTTTTGTTGCAGGCTGGAGTGCAGTCACACAATCATGGCTTTACTGTAGCCTTGACCTCCAGGGCTCAATCAATCCTCCAACCTCCAGTTCCCAAGCAGCTGGGACTAAAAGTACGCATCACCACGTTTGACTAATTTTTGTGTTTTTCTGAGACATGAAGTTTCATCATTTTACCCAGGCTGGTCTCAAACTGCAGAACTCAAGCAATCCACCTCAGCCACCCAAAGTGCTGGGATTACAGGCATGAGTCCCTTGCACATGGCCCAATTTTGGTTTTGCTGCAGTCGCTTTTGACATCTTCATCGTGAAATCTTTGTCAGGTCCTGGGTCCAGAATGCTGTTTCCTAGGTTATCTTCTAGGGTCTTTATAGTCTTAGATCTTACATTTAAGTCTTTAATTCATCTTGGGTTGGTTTATGTATATGGGGTGAGGAAGAGGTCCAGTTGCAATCTTCTGCATATGGCTAGCAAGTTTTTGCAGTATCATTTATTGAATAGGAGAGAGTCCTTTCTCCATTGCTTGTTTATGCAGACTTCATCAAAGATCAGATGGTTGTAGGTGTTCAGCTTTATTTCTGGGCTCTCTATTCTGTTCCATTGGTCTATGTGTCTGCTTTTCTATCAGTACCATGCTGCTTTGGTTACAGTAGCCTTGTGCATAGTTTGAAGTTGGCTAACCTGATGGCCTTAGCTTATACTTTTTACTTAAGACTGCATTGGCTATTTGGGCTCTTCCTTGGTTTTATGTGAAATTTAGAATAGTTTTTTCTAAATCTGCAAAGAATGTCATTGGTAGTTTGATAGGAATAGCATTAAATCTGTAAATCACTTTGAGCAATATAGCCATTTTAGCAATATTGATCCTTCCTATCCATGAACATGAAATGTTTTTCCATTTCTTTATGTAATCTCTAATTTATTTGATAAGTAAATGAATCAGAAGTTTTTCACCTCTTTAGTTAGCTGTATTCCCAGATGTTTTATTCTTTTTGTACCTCTTGTGAATGTGATTGTTATTCGTGATTTGGCTCTCATCTGAGATGTTTTTTGTGTACAGGAATGCTGTGAATTTTTGCACATTGATTTTGTATGCTGAAACTGCTAAAGTTGTTTATCAGATCAAGACAGTTTCGGGCAGAGACTATGAGGTTTTCTAGGTATACAATCATGTTATTTGCACAGAGAATAGTTTGATTTCCTTTCTTTCTATTTTGATGCCTTTCATTTATTTTTCTTGCCTAATTGTTCCAGCCAGGACTTCCGGAATTATGTTCAATAGGATTGGTGAGAGGGCATCCTTGTCTTGTACTGATTTTTAAGAGGAATGCTTCCAGCTTTTGCATCTTCAGGACGATGTTGGCTTTGGTTTGTCACAGATGGATTTTATCATTTTGAGAAATGTTCTTTCAATGCCCAGTTTGTTGAAAGGGATGTTGAGTTTTATTGAAAGCTTTGTCTTTATTTATTGGGATAATCATGGCTTTTGTTTTTTGCTCTGTTGATGTTATGAATCACATATTGATTTGCATATGTTGAATGAACCTTGCATCCCAAATATAAAGCTTACTTCTTTGTGGTGGATTAGGTTTTTGATGTGCTACTAAATTCAGTTTGCTAGTGTTTTATTGAGGATTTTGGCATCTTATGTTCATCAAGGATGTTGGCCTGGAGTTCTCTTTTCCTTTATTGTTATTATTTCTTTTGGTGTGTCTCTGCCAGATATTAGCATCAAGATGATGCTGGCTTCATAGAATGAGTTACAGAGGAGTCTTTCTCCTCCTCAATTTTGTGAAATAGTTACAGTAGAAATGGTACCAGCTCTTCTTTATAGATCTGGTCGAATTCAACTGTGAATCCCTCTGGTCCAGGGCTTTTTTTTTGGTTGGCAGGCTTTCATTACTGATTCAATTTCAGAACTCATTATTAGTTTGTTCAAGGATTTGGTTTCTTCCTAGTTTAGTCTTTGGAGTTTGTATGTGTCCAGAAATTTATCTTCTTCTAGATTTTCTGGCTTGTGTGTATAGTGGTATTTGCAGTAGTCTCTGGGATTTTTTCTTGTATTTCTGTGGGGTCAATGGTAACATCCCCTTTGTCATTTCTAATTGTTTTTATTTGCATCCTGTCTCTTTTTTTCTTTATTAGTCTAGCTAGCAGTCTGTCGATCTTACTGATTTTTTTCAAACAAACAACTCCTGACTTCACTGATCTTTCATATGGTTTTTCACATCTCAATTTCCTTCAGTTTCTCTATGATTTTGGTTACTTCTTGTCTTCTACTAGCCTTCAGATTGGTTTGTTCTTGTTTCTCTAGTTCCTCTAGTTTGTGATAGTAGGTTGTTACTTTGAGTTGCTTCTAACATTTTTATGTGGGCATCTAGTGCTGAGTGCTGTACTTCTCCCTCTTAACATTGCCCTAGCTGTGTCCCACAGACTCTGGCATGTTGTATCTTTGCTCTTGTTAATTTCAAATAACTTATTGATTTCTTCCTTAGTTTTGTTATTTACCCAAAAGTCATTCAGGACCAGGTTACTTCATTTCCATGTAATTACATGGTTTTGAGCAATTTTCTTAGTATTGATTTTTATTTTACTTGCACTGCATTCCATTGTGTTTGGTATGATTTCAGGTTTTCTGAATTTGCTCAGGATTGTTTTATGTCTGATTGTCGTGTGGTAAATTTTAGAGTATGTGCCATGTCTAGAGAGAAGAATCCATACACTGTTGTCTTTTGGTGGCATGCTCTATAGCTATCTATTAGTTCCATTTGCTCAAGTGTTAAATTCAGGTTCTGAACATCTTTATTGTTTTCTGCCTCAGGGATATGTCCAATACTGTCAGTGGGTGTTGAAGTTTTCCACTATTATTGTGTGGTCACCTAAGCCTTTTCCTATTTCTCTGAAGACTTGCTTTATGAATCTGAGTGATCCTGTATTGTGTGTGTATATAGAATATTTAGGTCTTCTTGTTGAATTAAGCTCTTTACCATTATGTGATGTCCTTCTGTTTTTTATCTTTGTTTAAAGTCTGTTTGTCTGAAATTAGAAAAGAAATCCCTGCTTTTTTTTTTCTGTTTTCCATTTGCTTGGTAGATTTTTTCTCCATCCCGTTTCTTTGAGCCTATGAGTGTCATTGCATGTGAGATGGGTCTTTTGATGACAGCACACTCTTGGGTCTTCCTTTTTATCCAAATTGACATTCTATACTTTTTAGTTGGGGCGATTAGCACATTTACATTGAAGGTAAGTATTGTTACTTGCAGATTGTTCGTGCCATCATGTTGTTAGCTGTTTATTATGCAGATTTGACTTTGTGGTTGCTTTATAGTTTTACTGGTCTATGTAATTAAGTATGCTTTTGTAGTAATTCTTCCCATGTTTAGCATTCCCTGCAGGACCTTTTGTAAAGCAGGTCTGGTGGTAATGAAATCCCAGCATTTGCTTGTCTAAAAATGATCTTATTTCTCCTATACTTATAAAGCTTAGTTTGACTGGACATGAAATTCTTGGTTTAAAAGTGCTTAATAATTCAAAATATAGGCACACTTTGACTTCATGCCTCTCTAGTCTCAGACCTGTTATCTGTAATGGTTTTTTGGCCTTTTCTTGTCTTTCATAAACGTAACACTTGAAAAGGACTAGTCAGCTATTTTGTTGAATAGGGCTTATCAATATTTTCTCATAATTGGACTGAAATTACAAGTTAAAAAAATACCACAAAGGTGAAGTGCCCTGCTCATCATATTATCCGAGAGGTATAGAATATCAACATAATTTAATCTTGGTGACGTTAACTTGAATCGGTTGGGTAACATGTCATGTACCAGGTGTTCTCCATTGTGAAGTTACTGTTTTCCCTTTCTATTCTCTATATGTTAAAATTCGTCACTAAGCCTCGTTTGGACTCAAGAAAAGGGGAATTTAAGTCTAATTGCTAGAGGGAGAAGTACTAAATTATCTGTCCCCATAATTTAAAACCGCAATGGTAATAGTATTTAGGAATATACTTTTGATGCTATATCAATATGTAAATGTATTGTTCCTTCTTTAAACTTTGCCCACTAATTTTTGTATTTTTTATTTAATTTGCCTGCAGTATTTATTTCTGTGGTTCTTTTCTCCATTTATAATTTTGAATTATGTTGTAAGAAATAATTCATCCACATTTCTTTACTCAGTCATTTATATCAGTAGAATCATGGATATTTACTTTAGTCTATGGTCATAATCTATATTTATTTTGCTTTCAAATTGTTCTAACTTGGGCCATTAGGAACTTTTTCTAATTGGTTAATGTATTTTTTTTCAACATGCACCTATTCTTTCATTTTTTTGAAGCACTTTCTTTGGACCGTTTAGTTTTTCTGACATTACAGGATGCCCCAGGCTCATCTCATAGTCCCCATTTCTTACTCTATCTAAAACCAGCCATTTGTCCAAGGAGCTCTGGCTCTTTTTCCTGAAAAATTGTATTTAGAAATTAAAGTCATAGGTTTACACCACTATCTCCTCATCTAGTCTAGTGTCATAGGGTTTATTCTACTATTACTTTGTTAGTTATTTGTAGCTTCTTTCTCTGACAATGATTATCTCATTCTCATTATCTATAAATATTCGCTTTTTCTTTCACCCCTTTTATACATGTAAGATAGTTTCAGAATTGTCATTCTGTAAATATGTTAGAAATAAATTTAGCAACTAGAGTACAGTGTTTTTGTAGGGTTCTTTTAGACTCAGGCCACCTCTTTTTTCCAGCCCCTTCGGTGAGGTTATGTCATATATTTACAACATTGCTAGATTAATTTGTCATAGTCACATTTCATTTTGAGATTCTTGGACTTTCTGGTGTTTTGTTTGTTTGTTTTAATTTGCACACAGTAGGGTTCACTTTTTATTGTACACAGTTCTACAGAGTTTGGCAAATGCATAGAAGCATGTATCTGCCACTAAAGAACTTTGCAGAACCATTGCATTATCATTAAGAATTATCTGTGTGATGTCTTTGTAGGAAACAAATCTCCCTTCTCCAATGTCTGGCAACCACTGAAATGTTTTTTATTGTTCCTATAGTTTTGACTTTTCTAAATGTCATGTAAATGGAATTTTTAAATATATAGCTTTTTTGTGTATGGCTTCTTTTACTTACCAAAATGCATTTTGAGTTGCAATTTTTTTTATTCAATGATATGTTTCTTTTTATTGCTGTCTGTATCCCATTTTGTGAATATACTTCAGCGTGCTTACCTACACACATCTTTTGAAGGATGTATTGGTTGTTTCCAGTTTTTGCTGACTGAGAACAAAGTCATATAAACATTCACATAGATCTTTTTAAACCGATATACTAAGATATAATTCACTCATGTAAAGAATAAGATTTAATAAATTTTGGTATACTCTGAGTTGTGCAACAGTCACCACAATCCATTTTAGAAAATTTCTGTCATGCCAAAAAGAAGCTCCATGGTCATTAGCAGTCACTTTTTATTTACTCCTGACCGCACAGTCCTAGGCAACCACTGGTCTACTTCTGTCTACAGATTTACCTGTTCTGGACATCGTATGTAATATATAGTCCTTTAAGTGACTTTTGTTCACTTAGTATAATGTCTTCAAGGATTATCTATGCTATAGCATTTATTAATATATTATGCTTTATTTAAAAATGCATTTCAGTTTTATGGATGTATCTATCACATTGTATTTATATTTTCATCCATTTTTAAGCATTACATATTTCCACTTTTTGGCTATTATAAATAATGCCACTGTAAATATTTATTTATGCTTTTTTTTTTACCTAAAAGAACCATTGTATTCAAAAGCAAAACATTCAGCAGAAAATAATTAGTAAATTTAAAAAATCGGTTTCCCCTCCACAACTAGAGGGAGTAAATCCGCAAAACAAAGATTATCTGGAGAGACTGCATAACAGTTTGCCCCAGTAGACTGGAGCTTGAAACTATTTCAAAATTTGCTGTCAAAGTGACTTTCATTAAGAAGTGAAAAAGAGTATTTGATCTGATTCTTGTGTATGTATGTATTTCATGTCCATGTGTGGGTTAATATTTTCTGCATGAAAGCAAGGCATTGCTATGGAAAGAGCAATGATGAACTGTGTTCAAATGAACTCAAACCACGAATAAATAGAATGTTCCACCTGGATGTGGTAATAATGAATTATTATGCAATTTTTAAAACATTTTTTGTTTCATCATTAAAAATGCTTCTAAGATCAGAAGTCATCTTACATGAGATTTCTTTTAAACGTGGAAAACTCTAAAATACTGACCCATTAACTTTTTTTTTTTATATATATTTAAGAGTCAGTCTTTATTATTGGTGTAGGAGTCTTTGCTTTTGATAAACTATCAGACTAATTATTTTTTTCATTGTTTATCCAGTCAACATTCAAGAGCCAGTTGTTCAGTTTCCATGAAGCTGTGCGGTTCTGAGTTTTTCTCAATTCTGAGTTCTAACTTGATTGCACTGTTGTTTGAGATACTGTTTCGTTATGATTGTCATTCTTTTGCATTTGCTGAGGAGTGATTTACTTCCAATTATGTGGTTAATTTTAGAGGAGGTGTGGTGTGGTGCTGAGAAGAATGTATATTCTGTGGATTTGGGGTGGAGAGTTCTGTAAATGTCTATTAGGTTTGCTTGGTCCAGGTCGGAGTTCAAGTCCTGGATGTCCTTGTTAATTTTCTGTCTCGCTGATCTGTCTAATGTTGACAATGGGCTGTTAAAGTCTCCCACTATTATTGTGCGGGAATCTAAGTCTCTTTGTAAGTCATTAAGAACTTGCTTTATGTATCTGGGTGCTCCTGTATTGGGTGCATATATATTTAGGATCATTAGCCCTATCATCAAAATTGAAAGAGCTAGAGGAGCAAGACCAAAAAACTCAAAACCTGGCAGAAGACAAGAAATAACTAAGATCAGAGCAGAACTGAAGGAGATAGAGACACAAAAAATCCTTCAAGAAATCAATAAATCCAGGAGGTGGTTTTTCTAAAAGATCAACAAAATAGACCACTAGTCAGATTAATTAAAAAAAAGAGAATAATCAAATAGATGCAATAAAAAATGATAAAGGGGATATCACCACAGATTCCACAGAAATACAAACCATCATCAGAGATTACTACAAACATCTCTATGCACATAAACTAGTAAACCTGGAAGAAATGGATAAATTCCTGGACACATGCATCCTCCCAAGCCTAAACCAGGAAGAAGTCAAAACCCTGAATAGACCAATAACAAGGTCTGAAGTTGAGGCAGCAATTAAGAGCCTACCACCCAAAAAAGCCCAGGTCCAGATGGGTTCACAGCCGAATTCTACCAGACATACAAAGAGGAGCTGGTACCATTCCTTCTGAAACTATTCCAAACAATCCAAAAAGAGGGAATCCTTCCTAAATCATTTTGTGAGACCAACATCATCCTGATACCAAAACCTGGCAGAGACTCAGCAAGAAAAGAAAACTTCAGGCCAATATCCATGATGAACATAGATGCAAAAATCTTCAATAAAATACTGGCAAACCGATTGCAACAGCACATCAAAAAGCTTATCCACCATGATCAAGTAGGCTTCATCCCGGGGATGCAAGGCTGGTTCAACATACGCAAATCTATAAACATAATCCACCACATAAACAGAACCAAAGACAAAAACCACATGATTATCTCAATTGATGCAGAGAAGGCCTTTGACAAAATTCAACAGCCCTTTATGCTAAAAACTCTCAATAAACTAGGTATTGATGGAACGTATCTCAAAACGATAAAAGCTATTTACGACAAACCAACAGCCAGTATCATACTGAATGGGCAAAAACTAGAAGCATTCCCTTTGAAATCTGGCACTAGACAAGGATGTCCTCTCTCACCACTCCTATTCAATATAGTACTGGAAGTTCTAGCCAGAGCAATCAGGCAAGAAAAAGAAATAAAGGGTATTCAAATAGGAAAGGAGGAAGTCAGATTGTCTCTATTTGCAGACAGTATGATTGTATATCTAGAAGACCCCATCGTCTCAGCCCAAAATCTCCTGAAACTGATAAGCAACTTCAGCAAAGTCTCAGGATATAAAATCAATGTGCAAAAATCACAAGCATTCCTATACACCAATAACAGACTTCAAGACAGCCAAATCAAGAACCAACTGCCATTCACAATCGCTACAAAGAGAATAAAATACCTAGGAATACAACTAACAAGGAACGTAAAGGACCTCTTCAAGGAGAACTACAAACCACTGCTCAATGAAATAAGAGAGGACACAAACAGATGGAGAAATATTCCATGTTCATGGCTAGGAAGAATCAATATTGTCAAAATGGCCATACTGCCCAGAGTAATTTACAGTTTCAACGCTATCCCTATCAAGCTACCAATGACCTTCTTTGAAGAACTGGAAAAAACCACCTTAAACTTCATATGGAACCAAAAGAGAGCCCGCATAGCCAAGTCAATTCTAAGCAAAAAGAACAAAGCTGGAGGCATCACACTCCCGGACTTCAAACTATACTACAAAGCTACAGTAATCAAAACAGCATGGTACTGGTACCAAAACAGAGATATAGACCAATGGAACAGAACAGAGGCCTCCGACGCAACACAACACATCTACAACCACCCGATCTTTGTTTTTAACTTTTTATTTTTATATACTTTGGCTTTAGGATTTTATATGTATTTCACATTAAAGATATTTATCACCAAGGTATACAAAAAGTTCAGTATTCTGCTCTTTTCCCAAAATTGTCTTTTCCATACCTCTGTTCTTTAATTGATGTTTTAATTGTTATCTACTGTTCCATCAAGTTGTTGTCCGTAGTTTGCTGAGTACAGTAAGTCCTCAATCGACAGCTTCTTGCACTGCAACTTTAAGCAAAGCGATGTATAATGAAACCAATTTTACTACAGATTGAGATAAACAAGAGTTAAGTTTCTGCAGCATATTTCTGGTCACAAAAACATCAGACTTTTAAATAAAGACCCCAAACACTTCTGACATTAAACATTGAAAAAATCTGAGCTAAACATACATTTAAAAAAGAGTAATAAAAATGAGATAATTACCCAATTTTTGGTAAATTAGTGAGTGACAGTGGCATTGGCCGGGAATCGATTTTTGTCCTCATCAATGTTATAATGAAACCACACTGAATGTAAAGATATTATTTGAGGACCTGCTGTAGTTTTCTAATTTTGAGCATTTTGCCTGTTACTAAGTTTCTTATTATAAGTAATAAAATGAACTTCTTTGTTTAACCTTTTCCTTCTTTTTTTTTTTTTTGAGACAGAGTCTTACTCTGTTTGCCAGGCTGGAGTGCAGTGGTGCGATCTCAGCTCACTGCAACCTCCACCTCCCAGGTTCAAGGGACTCTCCTGCCTCAGCCTCCGGAGTAGCTGGGACCACAGGCATACACTATCACGCCTGGTTATTTTTATTTTTTTTTTATTTTGTATTTTTAGTAGAGACGGAGTTTCACCATATTGGCCAGGCTTGTCTTGAACTCCTGACCTTGTGATCCACCCACCTTGGCCTCCCAAAGTGCTGGGATTATAGGTGTGAGCCACCACACCCGGCCACCTTTTCCTTCTTTTAAATTTCCTAGACTTGACTCTTAGGAATATAATTACTGGGTTAGAATTTAATATAAGCATTTTGTGACTCTTACTACTATTGTGCCTTTCAAAGGAATTATACCAGGTTACTGATTTCCTTCTCTTAATGAGTATTAAAATATGTGTAGTTGGTGAGAAAGAATTATGCTTTTTTGGAGGATAGGAGAAATGTGTTAAGATTACTAGGAGCCTGAGAAAGTAGAGAGAGAATAAATATGAATCTGGACAATACATAAAAGTAGGGAATTGCATATGATATAGCTCTTTCTGCATACAAATGATCCTATTTTGAAGCCAGTGAAAATGATCTCTGATTAGAGAGCCTGCCTAACAAGTCAGTCCTGCTAGACAAGTAGGACTGGAAATTATTTCAAAATTGTTTCAAATCTGTTAGTAGTTTAAGAAGAAAATGCACTGACAGTATTGATAATTGATTAAATTTTTTGCCTTTATTTACTTTGTTAAAGTGAATTTCACAAAACTCTGTTGTTATAGTTGATCATCAGGTTTTGCTCTTCTACTCACACATGAAGAGGACTTCTACAGAGAAATTAATTTGTATAGGACTTGCCCCAGGGAATGAATTATGAGGGATGGGAAACTAATACTTTATTGAGTATTTACCTTGTACAAGGTATCAGGTTAGGCACTTTCATATGTTATCTTATTTAATCCGTAAAACAGCAAAATATGGTTGGTAGTATCCTTATTTTTCAGAAAACAGAGTTTCTGAAACTTGTTTCCCATGTTAACAGTCTAAAAGTACAAGAGCCAGGCTTTGTGCCCAGGTTGCTTGATTTCAAGGCATCCCATCTTTCTGCTGCACCCTACAGAAGAGGCCAAAGTTCTGTACTGATGTACATGATCAAATATGATAGCACTTTGCCCATTTCACAGATGAGGAATGTTTGCATGGAAACTGCCAGGGGCCCCCCAATTTTAGGAAACTGTTTATAACTGATAACTTGGAGAAAGATCCCACAGCCTTGAGGATTTGGTATTTTGAGGGTATATTGCAGTGACTCTTTTTAATTAAATGTTTGTCTTGTACAGGTGGCAGTTTTCAAAGAACGGGAGCAAAAAGAGATTGAAGCCATGCATTCCCTCAGAGCAGCCAACCTAGCCAAGATGACCATGGTGGACCACATAGAAGAAGTAAAATTTTGCATTTGCCACAAGACAGCCAGTGGGTTTATGCTACAGTGTGAGCTCTGCAAAAACTGGTTCCATAACAGCTGTGTTCCTCTCCCTAAATCAAGTTCCCAAAAAAGGGATCCACGCTGGCAAGCTAAAGAGGTAAAATTCCTTTGCCCTCTTTGTATGCGGTCTCAAAGGCCCAGGCTAGAGACTATTCTGTCACTCCTGGTATCCCTTCAGAAGTTGCCTGTATGGTTGCCTGAAGGAGAGGCCCTACAGTGTTTGACAGAACGTGCTATGAGTTGGCAAGATAGAGCACGGCAGGCTGTAGCCACAGATGAACTATATCCTCTGCCCTGGCCAAACTGTCTGTGTTGAGCCAGCATATGGTGGAACAGGCAGCTCAAGAAAAAACTGAAAGGATCATCAGTGCAGAACTCCAAAAAGCAGCTGCCAATCCAGACTTACAGGCAAGTTTAGGATTTACATTCTTTTTCTATTTCATGGGATAATATGTCAGTGTGTAAATAGTAAATCGAATCTGTCTTATCATTTGATTAGGAAAATAACAGTAACTTGTCAGCAATTATATTATCCATTGCATTCTCCTTCAGCATACACCATAGCACTTTTTTTGGGATACATACTTAGTGAAATATTTCTGGGAATATCATTCAGGTGGACTTTGGCATCATAATCAAATAATTTGATTTCTGCTAACTGTTGAAGAACTCTGTTAGCCACCTTGCTTATTCACTACATTTTGGTGAACTTAAGCACACCTTAATTACCCTGTTTGTTTAGCATGTCATGCTGTTCATCTTGGAATTATTTGTTGTTTAAGGACACTTACCTAAGTTTCCAGCAGTCTGCTTTTAACTGGGTGGTAAGCAGTGTGTCATCTTCTCCTCGACAAACAATGGACTATGACGACGAAGAAACAGATTCTGATGAAGACATTCGAGAGACATATGGCTACGACATGAAGGTGATTATGTGGACAGGCTGTGTGGGTACATACCTGATCACTGCGTTTGTTAAAAAAAAAAAAAAAGCTATTGAATGGCAATGTTTGAGGCCTGAAAGTGAAAGAGAAAACTAGACATCTATTTGTTCTGAGTTTATAGTCATAGTATTTTTTTCAAAACTAAAAAAAATACAGGTTGCTGAACTTTTTTTTTTTTTGAAATGGAGTCTCTCTCTGTCACCCAGGCTGCAATGTAGTGGCACAATCTCGGCTCACTACAACCTCCACCTCCTGGGTTGAAGCAGTTCTTGTGCCTCAGCCTCCCAAGTAGCTGGGATTACAGGTGTGCACCACCATGCCTGGCTAATTTTTGTATTTTTAGTAGTGACGGGGTTTCACCATGTTGGCCAGGCTGGTCTTGAACTCCTGACCTGAAGTGATCTGCCCACCTCAGCCTCCCAAAATGCTGGGATTACAGGCGTGAGCCCCTGCGCCTGGCCTGAAACAACAATTTTTAGAAAATAGAATTTTAAAAAGATCTGTATTTGTTTTCCTCATCTTATAACTCCTTATGGCATAGAGGAACTAGAAAAACAATGCATTAAGTTATGTAAAGCTTCATGGTCAATTTCAGTTTTTTTTTCTTTGACTTGTTAAAGTCTGTATACAGTTAAGTTTTAAGAATTCCATTCCAGGCTTGGTGTGAAGACTCATGCCTGTAATCCCGACACTTTAGGGGAGACTGAGGTGGGAGGATCGTTTGAGACCAGCCTGGGCAACATAGTGAGACCCCCATCTCTAAAAAATACAAAAATTAATTGGGTGTGGTAGCATGTGCCTGTAGTCCCAGCTACTTGGGAGGCTAAAGCGGGAGGATTGCTTTGAGTGTAGGAGGCTGAGGCTGAGGCTGAGGTGCAGTGAGCCGTGGTTGCACCAGCCTGGGCAGCAGAACAAGACCTTGTATCAAAAAAAAAAAAAAAAATTCCATTCTAGCTAGAGTCTTTTGCTCTGCAGTATTATAGATTTTTGTTTAACTGTGTGTGTGGGTGTGTGTGTGTGTGTGTGTGTGTGTGTATTTTAAAGATGCTGAAAGGAAACGTCATCTTTTATATTTAACACTTTTAGTGCTCTGTTTTTTCCTGAATATTTCCAGATAAAATCAGCATTGGAGTTCAATCCTCAGATGTATCTTTTCTACAGTGGGTAGCATCAGAGATCTCTATTCAGTTCTTTTAGCATACTTGGGCTGCTTGGAATCTTTCCTACATACACGTATTTCAGAGGTCATCTAGAGATTTGGGCAGAGTGAATATGCAGAATTTAAGGCTTGGCGTCTGCTTTCTGAGATTCCCTCCTTTCCTTTCTAGATCTCTGCTGTTCAGTAGAACATTCTGCCATGATGCAAATGTTGTATAATGTACACCATCCAGAATGGTAGCTATTTGCCACATGTGGCCGTTGAGCACTTGAAATGTGGCTAGTGCAATTGAGAAATGGGTTTTGTTTTGTTTTGTATTTTGTTTTTTTGAGATGGAATAGCCAGGCTGGAGTGCAGTGGCGCCATCTCGGTGCACTGCAACCTCCACCTCCCGAGTAGCTGGGACTACAGGGGCGCCACAACGCCCAGCTAATTTTTGTATTTTTAGTAGAGACAGAGTCTCCACCATGTTGACTAGGATGGTCTTGATCTCTTGACCTCATGATCCGCCTCCCAAAGTGTCGGGATAACAGGCATGAGCCACCGCGCTCAGCTGAGAAATTGAATTTTTTATTTTAGTTAATCTACATTTGAATAGTCCCATTTGGCTAGTTGCAACTTTATTGGACAAACCATCCTTGCAGAAAAGTCTGTTAGGCAGCACTGTTCTTGATGCTGTGGTCATTCTAAAAATTAGTCCCCATTTCTGTCTGGGGTTTAGCAGGCCTGCAAGATCAGAAGAGGGCCTATTTTTAGGTAAAAAGGTATTACAAAGAAGGAAACTCTAGCAGTGCTTTCCCTTTGTCCCTACCTACTTATGACTGATTTTAATTGCTCTCCAGAACCTTCAAGTAATAGTTGTTTTGTATATTTTTGACTAGAGTTTATAAATACATCTGTGTCTGATAGAACTACCCCACTATTTAACAGAAGCAGAACTCTACCTCTTAATCATTTAAATAGTGACCTAATTTTAAGGAATTTATACTTTGTGCTTTTTTATCATAATTCTCTTACCAATCACTAATTAAATATTTTTAGCTCTGAAATATTAGGTGATGTAACCAACTTGATCTCCCATTTGTTTAAGAAAAAACTGGTTACCTAACACTATCATTGTTTAGATGAAAAAGTATTTTGAAGACTTATTTTTCTGTGTCTCTTAATACAATTTTTATTTTAAACTATTGTAGCCCTGCTTAATAAAAGTATTACTAACCTTTAAAGTTACTGAATCTTAGTATTCTAAATTTGATATTCCCATCTCCAGTCATGTTAGAATTTAATGAAATTCTTCAAAGCAACAAACTCATATCATTGATAACTTGTTTGGTGTACTTTGCTTTTTCTAGGTATCTGAAAAGGTTTAAAGTGATGAAGATCAAAGTTCTAAGAAGCTGATGCCGTCAGATCCTTAAAGGACTTCAGTTTCTTCATACTCCAACTCCACCTATTATTCACCGCGATCTTAAATGTGACAACATCTTTATCACTGGCCCTACTGGCTCTCAGTCAAGATTGGAGACCTTGGTCTGGCAACCCTGAAGTGGGCTTCCTTTGCCAAGAGTGTGATAGGTATGTTTCTGGTGTACGTTGGAGCCTGACTAGCTTTCTAACATTCCTTTTATTTAGAATCCTGGCCCTGTTATTAAGTAAAATAAACCCTTAGAAATTCATAGCTTGAACTCAGGAGGTGATCAGTTCTACTTGTGAGATGTGGGATTCTCTATATTTGTGCTTCTTGGAATCATCTTTGAGACTTTGATAACATTACATTACAAGAAGTAAAGTGAACTTTGTTGATAAAACCTAATGTAACAATCTTTTTTTTTTTTGAGACAGAGTCTCGCTCTGTCACCCAGGCTGGAGTGCAGTGGTATGATCTCAGCTCACTGCAACCTCCAGCCCCCGGGTTCAAGTAATTCTCATGCCTCAGCCTCCTGAGTAGCTGGGATTATAGGCACATGTCACCACACCTGGCTAAGTTTTGTATTTTTAGTAGAAATACAGTTTCATCATGTTGCCAGGCTGGTCTTGAACTCCTGGCCTTAAGTGATCCACCTGCCTCGGCCTCCTAAAGGGCTGGGATTATAAGCATAAGCCAGGGCACCCAGCCAGCAATCTTTTTTGTTACACACTGTTGATTATATTATGCACTATTTATATAATACATATTATCTACCATTTATATAATACATATAGTATGTCACTTTATAAAAGAAATGGAATTTATGTTTTAGTTTCTAAAATTTAAAAAATTTTTGAACAAATAAAATGTCCGTTGGATATATATGTATATTCAAGAATATCAATCGGCCAGGTACAGTGGCTCGTGCCTGTACTCCCAGCACTTTGGGAGGCTGAGGCGGGTGGATCACTAGAGGTTGGGAATTTGAGACCAGCCTGGCCCACATGGAGAAACCCCACTCTACTAAAAATACATAAAAAAAAAAAAAAATGCTGGGGGTTGTGGCAGGCACCTGTAGTCCCAGCTACTTGGGAGGCTGAGGCAGGAGAATCGCTTGAATCTGGAGGTGGAGGTTGCGGTGAGCTGAGATTGTGCCACTGCACTCTAGCCTGGGCAACAGAGCAAGACTTTGTCTAAAAAAAAAAAAAAGAAGATATCTAGCCTCCATAACATTTTCTGAAAATAAATACGACAATTCATTCTGAAAAGTTGGTTTTATGAACTTTTTTCTAAGTCTCACTCTTCAGAAGTTATGATCTAGCTAAACGAGTGTTTCTCAACCTTAGTACTACTGAGATTTGGAGCTGGACAATTCTTTGTTGTAAGGGGCTGTCTTGTCCCCCACCCCCCCACTCTAAGAATGCTGTCTTCCTGAGCAGCATTCCCAGCCTGTACCCACTAGATGCCAGTAGCACACTCCCTGCCTACCTGCCTTCTAGTTGTTACAACCAAAAAATGTGTCGCAACATTGCTATATATGGCCCCTGAGGGGCAAAATTGCCCCCGTTGAGAATCGCTTATCTACAGAACAAGGCTGTCCCTTTCAGACTTTATATGTTAGAAATTCAAAGCTGAAAAATTAATTTAATGCCTATTTTGATAAGCTTTGACTCTATGAAGAGGGTATCACAATTTAAAAACTCGAGGTCTTCATAAACACTGTTCTACTCCAAAAGGTGACAATAACAAAAGAAACCCATTAATTTTTAAGTGAACTTGAATCCTAAGTATTACTAGGAAAAGCATAGAACAACAGTTATGTGCACATCTTTCAAACAGTGTTCTCCTTGGAATATTATGTAACTAGGGTTAGGAATGCTTTCACATTTTCTTATAATACATTCACAAGAAGAATGAGAAAAGTGTCATTTAAAGCTGAATTTTTTTTTTTTTTTTTTGCCTTCTTCATAGGAAACATTTCTTGATTGTCTTTGGCATCCTGAAATCTCTGGCTCAGTAGAGTTTTTATTTTCTTTGTTTGTTTATTAAACAAACAAAGACTGAGCCTGGCTCACTCTTTCCCTTGCCCGGCCCACCCCAGGCCTAGTCTGGTGCCTGCTGCAGGCCCCTGACCCCTGACCTGTCTCCACAGGAGCTAGGGAGGTGCTGCTGCTGGCCCGGTGGACAGACCTGCGGAGGATCTTGCTGGACATACCAGCCTTCACCAACATTGTGCTGCAGGTGGATGACATCTGGCACGCCACCACCATTGACTGTGACCCGCTGGAGGGCTACATCTACTGGACAAATGAGGAGGTGCAGGCCATTTGCAGGGTGTACCTGTACGGGTCAGGGGTGCAGACACCGATCAACACTAAGATCAATGACCCCAATGGCATCACAGTCGACTGGGTGGCCCAAAACCTCTACTGGACCGACACGGGCACTGACTGCATCTAGGTGACAAGCCTCAGGGGCACCTCCCGAAAGATCCTGGTGTCGGAGGACCTGGATGAGCCCCACACCATCACACTGCACCCCGTGATGGGGTAAGACGGGTGGGGGATTCTGGAGCCAGGGCCAGGCCGAGCAGAGGTGAGAGGGAGATTGACCTGAACCCCGTCATTCTGGAACATGGTCTTGCATTGGAACCCAGAGGAGGACTTGTCAAAGCACTGGCGGCTGGGCCCCACCCCCAGAGTGCTGATTGCAGAGCTCCCAGGGCAGGGCTGAGGACTGGGTTTCTAACAAGCACCCCAGGTGTGCTCCCACACTGCTGCTGGGTCCACGCACAGAAAGCTCTGGAGACCTGGAGTGAGCCCTTTCTTCCTCTGGCTTCAGTTTCCTCATCTGTAGAATGGAATGGTCCACCTGGGTGATTTCCAGGATGACAGTAGGGACAGGAAGGACAGCCTCTGTGACACTGACCACAGTACAGGCCAAGCCTTTTCTTTTTTTTTTTTTTTTTTTTTTGAGATGGAGTCTTACTCTGTCGCCCAGGCTGGAGTGCAATGTTGTGATCTCAGCTCACTGCAACCTCTGCCTCCCCAGCTCAAGTGATTCTCCTGCCTCAGCCTGCTGAGTAGCTGGGATTTCAGGCACCTACCACTGTGCCTGGCTGATTTTTGTATTTTTGGTAGAGATGGGGTTTCACCACGTTGGCCAGGCTGGTCTCGAACTCCTGACCTCAGGTGATCCACCTGCCTCAGCCTCCCAAAGTGCTGGGATTACAGGTGTGAGCCACCGCGCCTGGCCAGGCCAGGCCTCTTTTAACATTTTGCACACCATGGGTCTTTTCATCCTGGGGGGGTAGGTACAGTTGTAAAGTTGAGGACACTGAAGCCCAGAGAGGCTGAGGGACTTGCCCAGGGTCACACAGCAGGAGGTGGCAGGTGTGGGGCTGGGCCTGGCCCCATGACTCTAGCTTTCCAGCATAGAAGTCTGTAAAGCAGAAAGCTTGCTGGTCGGTAGGGAAGCCTTTTGAGACCGCCCCCCCAGCGGCTCAGAGAGGAGTAGCCCGGGGCCTTCCTGGGGGCTTATAACCCAGAACACTAACCAGGTGGACCCTGAGGGAGGAGGCGTGGTGGGTCGGGGGAGGTGCCAATGGGAGGTCCCGGAGGAGGTGGGAGGTCAGTAGCGGTGCTGCCCTCTGTGGCCTGCTCAGTGGGTACCAGGTATGTTTCCAGGTTCATGGTCCTGGGACCTGAAGTTCAGAAGGTGAAGTGACTTGCCCAAGGTGCCCAGTGGGCAGCAGCAGGCAGAGGATTTGTGGCCTGTGGAGCCTGTGCTCGTGGCCTGTCCCTGGGGGTTGCGAGTGTGCTGGCCCGGGAGCTTCTCCTGCAAATGGCCTGGTGTCTGGAAGCCAGCATGTCAGCAGCAAGCAGCGGGACCACAGGAGGCAGAGGGCGGGGGCTCCAGCAGCTGTCTGTGGACCCTGGGGCACGACAGCACATGGGAGAGTGTGGCTCTATGTCCACAGCTGAAAGGCTGGGCTGGGCCTTGAGGAGGGCAGATGAGGGTAGGAAGTGGGGTCCCCCCAGGGCTTTAACCAGAGGAGGCACAGGAACTGGTTGCCAGCTACAGTGAAGAGAGCAGGGCCCTGAGGTCAGGAGCTTGGTTGAGTCACTGCCTCCATGGGCCTTGGTGTCCTCATCTGTGAGAGGAAGGGATGGGGAAGCTGAATGTAAGGTCCTTCCTAGCCCTGGTTTCATGAGTCTAAGGATCCCAGGGAAATGGGCTTGACAGTCTGACATGTGAGGTCATGGGGTCCAGGGAGGGGCATCAAGTTAGAAGCAGGGAGGTGAAGGGGCTGGTCAGCTGGGTCAGACACAGCTGAAGCAGAGGCTGTGACCTGGGGGCCCCAGAACCTCCACCCCTGAGCTGCCAACCCAGGATCTGGGTTTCCTCCTTGGGGGGGGCCACAGGGAACAAGTCACCTGTCCTTTGAACAGGGGGAGTCCTTCAGCTATGTGCAGAAGGTTCTCCTCTGCCCCTTCCTCCCTCTGGGTGCTCAGCCCCTCCAGCCACCAGTCGGATGTGAGACTGCCCCAGACCCTGGGCAAGGTCATTCCTATCCACTGACCTTTGGGATGGGAGATGAGCTCCTGGCCCCTGAGAGTCCAAGGGCTGGTGGAGTGAAGCCTGCACATGGTGGAAGGTGGCACCACTGTCCCAGGGGAGTCCCCAGGGGCTCTGATCACTGGGCTTGCTGCTGGCATGCTCAGTCCTCCAGCACTTACTGACACCAGCATCTACCAACACCAACATTTACCAGCACCAGCATTTACTGACACCAACATCTACCGACACTAACATCTACCTACACCAATGTTTACTGACATGACATCTACTGACACCAGCATCTACCTACACTAACATCTACCCACACCAGCATCTACCTACACTAACATCTACCCACACCAGCATCTACCTACACTAACATCTACCCACACCAGCATCTACCTACACCAGCATGTACCTACACTAACATCTACCCACACCAGCATCTACCTACACCAGCATCTACCTCCACTAACATCTACCCACACCAGCATGTACCTACACTAACATCCACCCACACTAACATCTACCTACACTAACATCTACCCACACCGGCATCTACCTACACTAACATCTACCCACACTAGCATCTACCTACACTAACATCTACCCACACCAGCATCTACCTACACTAACATCCACCCACACTAACATCTACCTACACTAACATCTACCCACACCAGCATCTACCTACACTAACATCTACCCACACCAGCATCTACCTACACCAACATCTACCTACACCAGCATCTACCTACACTAATATCTACCCACACCAGCATCTACCCACACTAACATCTACCCACACCAGCATCTACCTACACTACCATCTACCCACAACAGTCTACCTACACCAGCATCTACCTATACCAACATCTACCCACACAAGCTTCTACCTACACCAGCATCTACCTACACTAACATCTACCCACACTGGCATCTACCCACACCAGCATCTACCTACACTGACATCTATCCACACCAGCATCTACCTACACCAGCATTTACACACACCAGCATCTACCCACACTACCATCTACCCACGCCAGCATCTACCTACACTAACATCTACCCACACCAGATCTACCTACACCAGCATCTACCCACACCAGCTTCTACCTATGCCAGCATCTACCTACACTAACACCTACCCACACTGGCATCTACCCACAACAGCATCGACCCACACCAGCATCTACACACACCAGCATCTACCTACATTGATGTTTACTCACACATCTACTGACACCAGCATCTACTCACACTGATGTTTACTGACACCAGCATTTACTGACACCAACATTTACCAGTGCCAACATTCACTGACACTGACATGTGATGGGGGCTGGCTTGGGGTGGGGCCTTGTCCTCGGCAGTGGGGGATGCCGCAGAGACCAGACAGACACGTGGGGTCATGGACTTTTACTTCCTCTCCAGCCTCATGTACTGGACAGATTGGGGGAGAGAACCCTAAAATCGAGTGTGCCAACCTGGACGGGCAGGAGCGGTGCATGCTGGTCAATGCCTCCCTTGGGTGGCCCAACGGCCTGGCTCTGGACCTGCAGGAGGGGGAAGCTTTACTAGGGAGATGCCAAGACAGACAAGATCAAGGTGAGGCCGCTGGGGAGGTGCTGTGGTTCAGAGGCTATTTGATCCAGGTGGCCTGGCCCTGCTCAGCTGTCCCTGGGCTCCTGAGAGGCCAGGCCCAGCCACCCCTGCAGCCTGACATACGCATCGCCGAGACACCAGTGGGTGCCTTTGCTCTGCTATTTGGCCAAACGGAATACTTGAAAAAATAGTTATAATATTTTCTGACAAAAACATCTCGAGAAGGTAGCGCTACACAACATCCTGTGGTTACGTAAGATGTTATGGGCCAGGCGTGTGGGGTCACAGCTACTTGGAGACTGAGGTGGGAGTATTGTTGGAGCCCAAGAGTTTGAGGCCAACCCTGGGCAAAAGGGACACAGGAATCCTCTGCACTGCTTTTGCCACTTACTGTGAGCCTTAAACTATTTCAAAATACAAAATTAAGTGAAAAAAATGACATATTCACTGCCCCACTTAAGACATAAAACATGGATGTTGTTGAAGCCAGAGGCAGCGCTGGCCTGAGTTTGGTGATTCATTCCCAAGCAGTTGAAGACAGCTTTGTTTTTCCACAGATATCTCTTCTCCCTATGCTGGGTTCAGCCTCGCCCTACCACCGTGGTCAGGTTTCAGTGGCCTCATCTTGTAGGTGCAGCCTCACCCTGCTGCTGTGGTTGGGTTTCAGTGAATTCACCCCATGGTTTCAGCCTCGCCCTTCCACCATGATCGGGTTTCAGTGGCCTCATCCTATGGGTGCAGCCTTGCCCTGCCACTGTGCTTGGGTTTCATTGGCCTCATCCCGTGGGTGCAGCCTCGCCCTGCCGCTGTGGTTGGGTTTCAGTGGCCTCGTCCTGTGGGTGCAGCCTCGCCCTGCCACTGTCGTCGGGTTTCCGTGGCCTCGTCCTGTGTGGGTGCTTTGGCAGTTTGCTTTTTGCTCACCTAAGGAGGCTCTATTGGGCATTTTTTGAGGTGCTCTCGGTGCCAGTGATACATTATTTACATGTGTCCCCATCACACACTGTCACCCATCGAGGTGACATTGGTGCCTCTCCTCGAGGTGGACACCTCCCTTTGTTTCCAGCAACTTCTGAAGGATCTTCCTGAGCCACATCAGTCCTTGTTGACATCACCATCGGGGTCACCTTTGCTCTCCTCATGGCTCCCAGGGGTGGCCCGAATGGCAGCTTGCAGGGGAGGGTGGGATGGAGAACACAAGTGTGTGTCTGTGTTGCGGGAATTCAGACCCTGCTTCTGAGCGGTAGGAGCCTCAGCACCTTCAGGGTGGGGGAACACCAGGGGTGGGGGAGGCTGAGTGGCTGCCCCTCCCACGAAAACCCTAGAAGCTGCAGGGGTGGCCATTTCCTGTTGGAGCTCCTTGTAAATGTCTTGTTTTTGGCAAGGCCCATGTTTCTGGCTGCCTAGGATGATTTGCCTTCACGCATACCCCCTACCAGTGGGAGCAGGTCAGGGAGTCGCGTGTCTGTGGCACACCAGGCCTGACAGGCGTTGCTCCGTGTACTGTCACAGCAGTGGTTTTCTTGAGACAAGGTCTCCCTCAGTTGCCCAGGCTGGAGCGCAGCGGCGCGATCACGGCTCACTGCATGCAGCCTCAGTCTCCCTGGGCTCAGGTGATCCTCCTGCCTCAGCCTCTGAGTAGCTGGGACTACAGACACACACCACCATACCCAGCTAGTTTTTGTGTATTTTTTTGTAGAGATGGGGTTTCGCCATGGTGCCCAAGCTGATCTCGAACTCCTGAGGCACAAGCGACCCACCTGCCTCGGCCTCCCAAAGTGCTGGGATGACAGGCATGAGCCACCACACCCAGCCCAATGATTTTCTTTATTGTGGTAAAATAAATATAGCACAAAATTTGACGATTTTAACCATTTTAAAGTGAACAATTCAGGCTGGGCCCAGTGGCTCACACCTGTAATCCCAGTACTATGGGAGGCTGAGGCAGGCAGATCACTTGAGGTCAGGAGTTCGAGACCAGCCTGGCCAACATGGTGAAACCCCATCTCTACCAAAAATACAAAAATTAGCCGGGTGTGATGGCAGGTGCCTATAATCTCAGCTACTCAGGAGGCTGAGGCAGGAGAATCACTTGAACCCAGGAGGTGGAAGTTGCAGTGAGCTGAGATCGTGCCACTGCCCTCCAGCCTGGGCTACAGGGGGAGATCCTGTCTCAAGAAAAAAGAAAATATCATTTGTCCAACACCCCTGGAGAACCATGATACCTGGTGTTTTATGGTATCCGTCAAGGTGCAGGTGAAGCTGAGGCTCCTGGGTGTTGAACTCATCTTGTTTGGGGCATCTCAGGCCCCAGGGTTGGCTCTTGTTGGCGTGGCCCTGGCCCATCCAGACCTGCATCTCTGCCATCCTGCAGGTGATCAATGTCGATGGGACGAAGAGACGGACCCCTGCTGGAGGACAAGCTCCTGCACATTTTTGGGTTCACGCTGCTGGGGGACTTCATCTACTGGACTGACTGGCAGTGCCGCAGCATTGAGTGGGTGCACAAGGTCAAGGCCAGCTGGGACATCATCACTGACCAAATGCCTGACCTGATGGGGCTCAAAGCCGTGAATGTGGCCAAGATCATCAGTGAGTTCGGGGGGACCCCAAGCTGTGGCTCAGCTGTGCAGACTTGCATGAGGAGGAAGTGATGGGTTCCAACCTGGGCGTAAGTGTTGAGCCCTGGCGAAAGATTGGACAGGAAAGGTGACAGTATCTGGCTAAGGACAGATGGGAAGAGACCAAGGGTGCTGATTAGGGAGTGGTTGTGAACCAGGAATGTTGGTTACAATGGTTAGAAAGTGGCTAACATGGCCAGGCGCGGTGGCTCATGCCTGTAATCCCAGCACTTTGGGAGGTTGAGGCAGGTGGATCATGAGTTCAGGAGATCGAGACCATCCTGGCCAATGTGATGAAACCCCGTCTCTACTAAAAAATACAAAAATTAGCTGGGTGTGGTGGCACACTCCTGTAGTCCCAGCTGCTTGGGAGGCTGAGGCAGGAGGATCACTTGAACCCAGGAGGCGGAGGTTGCAGTGAGCCGAGATTGTGCTACTGCACTCCAGGGTGGCAACAGAGCAAGATTCCATCTCAAAAAAAAAAAAGTAGCTAACATTTGTTGAGCACCTGCTATGTGCCCGGCCCTGGCTGGGAACCTTTGTGCCCAGAGCGACCCCTCCTGTGAATGCAGTTCCTTGCCTCACTCGCATGGGGGCACAGTAGGCAGAGCCTCGCAGCTTACAGGTACCAAGCTCGGGACTCACTTCTGGGTCTGCCTGGGCTGAGCTGTGCTTGTTGCCCCCGTGGCCAACACACGCGCACCTTTCACCTGAAAGCCAGGATCCCCAGAAGGTTCACCAAAGAGGTCCTTGTTTGGCACGATGATTTGTCTCTTCCTGAAAAGGTGATGGAGTTACACTGGAGAGAGCAGCATCTAGGTGTGGCCGGGACAGGCCTGGGGCTCGTGGGCAGGGGCTCCGCGTCTGGCTAGGGTCTGGGGTCCTGTGATGCACCTGCATGTCAGAGGCCCTCAGTAAATCACTGCTGATGAAGGATGAGAGGACAGAGGATGCGATGCTTGCTGCTGCACTGCCTGCAGTCCTGGGCGAGATGCCCGGGTCGGCTCTGCTCCCCCGTCGGGTAGATGTGATGTTAGCTGTGATGTTAGATCCCTGGCTTTAAAATACGAGGGAGCTGGGAACCGAGGGAGCAGGTTGGGGCAGAAGGGACAGCCCTGCAGAGACCTGGAGCTGAGGCAGTGTGGGCGACCCCAGGAGCAGCGAGTGCTTCCGTCACGGCCTTCATCGCACCCTGCCATCCTCATGCTGGAGATGGAATCCACGAATTTAGTTTTCCCAGCTCTTTTAAAATGCATTTGTGCCAGATGCAGTGGCTCACAGCACTTTGGGAGGCCGAGGTCGGCAGATCACTTGAGGTCAGGAGTTTGAGACCAGCCTGGCCAACGTGGTGAAACCTCATCTCTACTAAAAGCTGCACACACACATAAAATTAGCCAGGCATGGTGGTGTGTGCCTATAATCCCAGCTACTCAGAAGGCTGAGGTGGGAGAATCACTTGAACCCAGGAGGCAGAGGTTGTAGTGAGCTGATATCACACCACTGACCTCCACCTGGGCAATAGAGCAAGACCCTGTCTCAAAAACAAAGAACAAAAAAAAAAACGCATCATTTCCAGGCACGGTGGCTCATGCCTGAAATTCATAAATCCCAGCACTTTGGAAGGCTGAGGCAGGAGGATCACTTGAGCCCAGGAATTTGAGTGTCTCCCCTGTGCAACATAGAGAGACATCATCTCTACGAAAAAAAAAAAAAAAAAATTAGCTAGACGGGTGGCATGTGCCTGTTGTCCCAGCTTCTTTTTTTAACTTCTTCTTTTATTTTTTATTTTATTTTATTTTATTTTATTTTATTTTTTTTAGAGACAGGGTCTCAGCATGTTGCCAAGGCTGGTCTTGAACTCCTGACCTCAGATGATCCACCCACCTCGACCTCCTGAAGTGCTGGTATTACAGGCGTGAGCCACCGCACCCTGCCAGTCCCAGCTTCTTAGGAGGTTGAGATGGCAGGATCACCTGCGCCTGGAGGCAGAAGTTGCAGTGAGCTGAGATCATGCCACTGCACTCCAGCCTGGGTGACAGGGTGAGACCCTGTCTCAAAAAACAGAAAAAAAAAAACATTCACTATCCACCGTGGAAGGTGAGACTAACCTGTAAGTGATTGTTCAAACAACAAATAAACTCCAGGGAAGAGACAAAAGGGTGCATCCTTGGGGCTGTGACTTAAAGCTGAGAAATTGGCCACCACCTTCCCCCTCCCCTCTCACCCATGATTTACTAAAGGAGATGAAAGAAAGAATTCTTTTTTTGGCTTAAATATTTAACACTAAATTAAAGCCAATTTTAATAGCACTTCGGATGAGGAGTGAAATTAACAGACTGGTCAAAAATAAATGAACGCTCTCTGTACTGTGTGAAAAAGAGGCAGCTTTGGCCATGCTGGGTGAGTGTGAGTTTTCAAGGCTGCTGGGAATGTCTGTGAGTCAGAGGAAGGGCGTAGGTGGGACTGTCAGGAGCCGAGGCCGAGGGGCGACTTGCCCAGTCCCTGACCAAGGGGTCACCGTGTTCTTCCTGGGTCAGAGTGCAGGCCAGGAGGCGGGACCACCGGGCTGGCTCTCTCGCTGAGCTGCTCCCTGATCATGCTCCCTTCAACAGCCTCTCTGCACTTCAGTTTCCTCTAATGAAAAATGGGGATGAGAATAACTCCTACCTCCAAGGTGGATGAAGTGAGTTCAGACAGGTGACTCCCTGGGACCAGTGCCTGGAGCCTGACAGGATCCCATCACAGCCCACACTGCTGTTACTGTTACTGACCCAAGGCCGTACCCGGGGAGAACTTGGCTGCCGTCGTCCAGGCGTTCTCCTACCACGCCCACCTACTGTCTGTGTTTAACGTGTGGCGGGAACGAAGCTGTACACGTTGGAGCTTCTGGCACATGCTGGCTTTCAGGTGAAAGGTGCGTGTGTGTTTGAGGGTGGAGCCTGGCCACAAGAACGATCATCACAATCCAACCCAGCCCTGAGGTCAAACCCGACCCGGGGGTGAGTCCTGAGCTCGGCACCCTGAGCCGCACGGCTCACGGTGGCATTCATTGTGTGGCTTTGTCGCGCCCTTTCCCTGCTGGGCTGCTGGTATTTAGATCGGGGCCTGTGTGTTCCCTTCCAGGAACCAACCCGTGTGCTGATGAGAATGGCGGGTGCAGTCACCTGTGCTTCTTCATGCCCCACTCCACCCGGTGTGGCTGCCTCATCGGCCTGGAGCTGCTGAGTGCCATGAAGACCTGCGTCATGCCTGAGGCCTTCTTGGTCTTCACCAGCAGAGCCGCCATCCACAGGATCTCCCTTGAGACCAACAACGACGACGTGGCCATCCCGCTCACGGGCGTCAAGGAGGCCTCAGCCTTGGACTTCGATGTGGCCAACAACCACATCTACTGGACGGACGTCAGCCTGAAGGTAGCGTGGCCAGGACGTGCACACATGCAGCCTTTATGGGGAAACCTTGTCTCTGTTCCTGCCTCAGAGGCTTCAGACGTTTTTTAAGCACTATAATATTTATTGTAACTCAATTCAAGCTAATCAAATATGAGCAACGCTATTTTAAAAAAATAGATGATTGTAATGAGCAAATCCGGTAGACACACATGAGGGCTTCTGTGAAGAGCTTGTGTGAATTTGAAATGTTTATTGTCCATTGAGCTTGACTTCAGACACCCCACCCTCTCCCTCACCAGAGTCTGTTGGCTTAGCAGACTCTTTCTTCATTTATAGCGCAAATATAAACATCCAGGACAAATACAGGAAGACTTGTTTTTTGTGACAGTCTTGCTCCATCACCCAGGCTGGAGTGCAGCGGTGCGATCTCAGCGCACTGCAACCTCCGCCTCCTAGGTTCAAGTGATTCTCCTGCCCCAGCCTCCCAAGTAGCTGGGATTATGGGCACCCACCACCACACCCAGCTAGTTTTTTTGTATTTTTAATAGAGACAGGGTTTCATCATGTTGGCCAGGCTAGTCTCGAACTCCTGACCTCAGGTAATCTGCTCGCTTCGGCCTCCCAGAGTGCTGGGATTACAGGCGTGAGCCACCGCACCCAGCCTCGGAAGACTTTTTGCCTTCTAAAAAAGGGTTTAGCAGACTGCTCCGTGGGCTGCCCTCCTGATTCTGTAAAGAAAGTTTGATTGGTGTACAGCAAAGCCCATTTGTTTATGGATTCTCTGTGGCAGCTTTTGTGCTGCTGAGTTGAGTTGTGACAGATCCATATGGGCTGTTAAGCCTAAAATATATACCATCTGCCTCTTTACAGGAAAAGCATGTTGACCTCTGTTCTAAAGTGTTGGACAACTGCAGTTTACTCACTTGTTTTTCTATTGTTTGTTTCCTGGGGGTTTTTTGTTTGTTTGTTTGTTTGTTTTGAGACAGGGTCTTCCTCTGTCACTCAGGCTGGAGTGCAGTGGTGTAATCTCAGCTCACTGCAGCCTCGACCTCCTGGGCTCTAGTGATCCTCCCACCTCAGCCTCCAGAGTAGCTAGGGCTACAGGTGCACACCACCACACCTGGCTGATTTTTGTGGAGTTTTTTTTTCTTTCTTTTTTTTTTTTTTTTTTTTGTGGTGATGGAGTTTCCCCATGTTGCCCAGACTGGTTTCAAACTCCTAGGCTCAAGCTCCCACCTCAGCCTCCCAAAGTGCAGGGATTATAGTTGTAAGCCACCGAGCCTGTCCTATTCTAGTATTTGTATTACATATCTTTAAAAGATTTTTTATGACGTTAAGTCACAAGGGTTCTTTGTACAAAAAGGTAAATACGTAGAAAAGTATAAAAAAGAGGCCAGGCGCGGTGGCTCACGCCTGTAATCCCAGCACTTTGGGAGGCTGAGGCAGGTGGATCACGAGGTCAGGAGTTTGAGACCAGCATGGCCAAGATGGTGAAACCCCATCTCTACTAACAATACAAAAATTAGCTAGGCATGATGGTGTGTGCCTGTAATCCCAGCTACTCAGGAGGCTGAGGCAGAGAATTGCTTGAAGCTGGTATGTGGAGGTTGCAGTGAGCCAAGATCATGCCACTCCACTCCAGCCTGGGCAGCAGAGTGAGAGTCCCTCTCAAAAACAAAAAAGGAAAAGTATGAAAAGAAAATGGAAATTGCCAATAGCCTCACCAGCCAGAGACCACCGCTGATACCTTAGCATGTTTCCTTCAAGTCTGTTTTCTCTAAGATAGCATTTCTCATAATCACAATTATATGCTACAGAGATTCTGTATCCTGGTTGTTTTACTTGACATTACAATAGATGTTCAATGATGCTGTGACAGACGCTTTGGCACAATCTTTTAAATGCATGAAATACTCCACTGCACAGATGCTCCCTTTAGGCTTAACTGTTTTTTTATTATACATGTGCTGGTTACAGCCGGGCACAGTGGCTCATGCCTGTAATCCCAACACTTTGGGAGGCTGAGGAGGGAGGATCACTTGAGCCCAGGAGTTTGAGACCAGCCTGGGCAACATAGTGAGACCCCATCTCTACAAAAAACTTTTTTAAAAGTTGGATGTAGTGGTGCACAGCTGTAGTCCGAGCTGCTAAGGAGGCTGAGTTGGGAGGATCGCTTGAGCCCCAGGAGGTTGATGCTGCAGTGAGCTGAACCCCCCCTGGCCCAAGGGGGGCTGCCGGGGGAAAAAAATGGTATATATAATCTCCAAGTTGCTTTTTCTCGCTGCATTTAAAAACTTGAATGTGGCTGGGTGCAGTGGCTCATGCCTGTAATCCCAGCACTTTGGGAGGCCAAGGCAGGTGGATCACGAGGTCAAGAGTTCGAGACCATCCTGGCCAACATGTTGAAACCCCGTCTCTACTAAAAATAACAAAAATTAACTGGGCATGGTGGCACACGCCTGTAATCCCAGCTACTCGGGAGGCTGAGGCAGGAGAATCACTTGAACCCAGGAGGAGGTGTAGGTTGCAATGAGCCAAAATTGTGCCACTGCACTCTAGCCTGGGCGACAGAGCAAGACCCTGTCTCAAAAAAAAAAAAAAAAAAAAAAAACTTGAATGTTGGTGATCTGGTCCAGAATGTGGTCAGTAGCTGCGCCAGGTGGCCAGGCATCTCAGTGAGATGTCTACAAAAGATGCTGATTCCTAAAATGTGGCCCTTTTCCTCCTCACCTGCTGCCAGATTATCAGCCGCCTTCCTGAATGGGAGCTTGGTGGAGCATGTGGTGGAGTTTGGCCTTGACTACCCTGAGGGCATGGCCATTGACTGGATGGGCAAGAACCTCTATTGGGCTGACACTGGGACCAACAGGATCGAAATGGCACTGCTGGACGGGCAGTTCTGGCAAGTCCTCGTGTGGAGACACCTGGACAACCCACAGTCGCTGGCCCTGGATCTCGCCGAGGGGTAAGAGTTTGCCTGTCCAGGGCATCCTTGTGTCTGCCTCTCTGTGTGAGTCAGTGTGGGGGGTGCCAGCTGGGAAGGTGGCAGGCTGCCTATGTGACCCTCGGTGATCACAGCTGTACCAATGTCAGTCATCTTGATGGTGGCCAGGACTGGTGGGCCCCTCGGAAGTCATGGAGCTTCTTCATGGAGCGGGTGCTGAGACTGTGTCAGGCACAGTGCTGGCTGCTTTCACCTGGGACATCTCACCAAAGCATCCACGGGGCCTGCATCAGGCAGTATCTGTGTCAATTTTACAGATGCAGAAACAGGCTTGGAGAAACCAAGGGACATATCTAAGGTCACATACCCAGTTAGGGTGGAGCTGGGCCAGGAAGTGCTATCTCAGGCTCCCAACCAGGCCTCCTGGCTTTGCGCCATTTTGCCAAAACCATGATCCAGAACTGGCTTTGAGGTCCCTGGACCTCAGGCCACTCTGAAATGGCCTCCTGGAGGCTGCTGAGCCAGGGCTTAGGACCAACATTGAGAGGCAAGCGTGATTTTAGCTGCCAGGCATCCTAGGGGCCCTGCCTTGGGCACTGGGGTCCAGACAGTCCCCAGATGTGTGTGAGTGTGGGGGGGTCTCTCTGGACTTGAGTTTTGTTTTCTGTGCAGTGAGCACAGTGCCCACCCCACGGAAGCATCTGTGTGTGTGTGGAAGCCCAATCCCTACCTGCTGCACGTTCTGCCAGGGAAGGAAGGAAGATTTCAGGATGACAGGACATCAGAAAGAGGTCCGGTTTTAGAGCAAGGGCAGGTCAAACTTAGAATCTGGAGTGAGGATGTGCATTTCCTCTTCTGGATCTGCTGAAGGAAGGGACAGAGGGGCTGCTGGGGAGGAGCCCAGAGCCAAGTTTATATCCTGATCCTGCAAGTCCTCCCCCTGCTCTGACCTCTTGTTTTCTGCTGTGCTTGTGCCCATCCTGGTTTTTGCCATGTCCCTGGCATCTGGCCAAGCTTAGGGGGGTGTTCTTAGCACACACTCACCCTGGCACCTGTTTTTGTGTCTGTAAATGGGTGTTTCCTTGCCTTACGAGAGCCACTGTGGGAATTCAGGGAGGTGGTGCAGTGACCACCCTGGAGGGATGTTTGTGTGGCAGGGGGAAAGGGTCTCGCCCTTCCTTGCTTCCTGCACATGGCTTTCTCCAGGACGGGGAGGGCCAAGCTGAGGCGACAGGGCAGGTGCAGCCCCCCACCACCCTCTGTTCTGTGGTGAGATTGGACTCACTGAGCCTGCCCTTCTCCCTCATGCTTTCCAGCTACATCTACTGGACCGAGTGGGGTGGCAAACTGAGGATCGTGTAAGCATTCATGGACCAGGGCCAACTGCATGACGCTGGTGGACAAGGTGGGCTGGGCCAACGACCTTACCATTGACTACACTGACCAACGCCTCTACTGGACCGACCTGGACACCAACATGATCAAGTCGTCCAACATGCTGGGTGAGGGCCGGGCTGGGGCCTGCTGGGCATGGAGGGTAGGGCAGCCTGGCATTGGCCACCTCCCAGCCCCGCCACATGTGCCTTGTGGCCTGCAAGTCCCCAACCTGGCAGGAGCTGTGGCAACTTCCACAACTGCCCAGCAGCCTCACCCTCTGCTGTGGGGGGTTGCCTCTGCCCACCCCTGGGTGCCATTGCTGCAGTGGTGTGGGGAGAGGCTCTGGTGATTGCTGTTTCCTGTGCACCTGCTGGGCACCAGGTACAGCTAATCCCTGTGCCAGGAGTCTCATTTGACCCTACCACGTGCGGTGGAGGTTTCCATTGCTGGGGAACCCAAGGCCCAAGGAAGTCACATGACTTGCTAAGGTTACAGAGCTGGTGAGTTCCAGATCCCCCCCGGGCACCAGCACTCAATCCCCACCCAGCCCTGAGCCCCACCATGTGCTGGGATTGTGCTGAGAGTGTCCACAGGCCGGGGACCCCGGGGCTGGTGCTCTCACCTCCTGTCTCTGGATCCTGAGAATGAGGCTTAGGGAAGTTTGAAAAATACCTGTTCCAAGTCACGCAGCAGCAGGAGCAGGATTTGAACCCAGGATAGGGGACCGCACACTCTGTCCTGCTAGAGTAGTTATGTAGCCATCCTGGGTGATATGCCAGGTGACAGGGCCACTGTGCTCAGCAAAGGAGCCCCCTACCCCCTGCCAAGTTGGGAGAGTGGAAGGTCGGGGGCAGAAGCTCTGAGGGTCCAGGTGCAGTGACTCACACCTGTAATCCCAGCACTTTGTGAGGCCAAGACAGGTAGATGGTTTGAGCCCAGGAGTTCAAGACCAGCCCAGGTAACATAGTGAGACCCCAATCTCTACAAAAAATTTTTAAAAAATTAACCAGGCATGGTGGCGCATGCCTGTAGTCCTAGCTACTTGGGAGGCTCAGGTGGGAGGATTGCTTGAGCCCAGGAGGTCGAGGCTGTGGTGTTGTGTGATCGTGCCACTGCACTCCAGCCTGGGCAACAGAGTGAGACCCTGTTTCAAAAAAAAAAAAACAAAAAAGAAGCTCTGAGGGCTCAGTCCAAGGTCTGAGGCAGCCCTTGGCTTCAGGGCAGGCAGAGAGGAGAGGATCACTGGGCAGCCCTGGCTTCTGACCCCTGGCAGAGGGACCCTTGGTGACCTTGGGCCTAGCAGAGCCTCTGAGCACATCAGCCATGTGGAACCCCTCAGGAGGGGCAGCAGGAATTTGGCTTCTGGCCTCCTCACCACTGCTACTCACCATCTGCAGTGGGCGTGGTGGTGCCCATTTTACAGATAGGAGGCTGGGGCATCGGCCAACTGAGCACCTTGTCCCAGGTACTGTGTAGGCAGAGCTGGGACTTGAACCCCTGTGTCCTGCTTGCCACCGGGGGTGGGCTGCACCCTGGCTTGTGAGGCCAGTTGCAAGGTTTGACGTGGGTTTGAGACTGCCGCCCAGCTCTGCAGCACATCCTGTGACCCAGCTCTTCCAGGCCATGCCCAAACCTGTTGCCAGGTGAGAAACCAGTCACAGCACAGCTGTGGTTGCCTGAAATGATTGAGCTCATTAATCACCCCGGAGTGAGGACAGACTCATTAAAACCAGCAAAAGCCCGGGGAAACCCACGTGGCCCTGCCAGTGAGGGTGGCCACATGCCTGCGGCCTGGCCATTACTCTGCTGTATGTGCTTTCAACTTAAATGCTCCAGGTGTTTACTGAGTGCTTGATGAATAACATGGAAGGCCTGGGCTCATTGCTGGGGGAGTGGAAGATGCATAGCCAGGCCTAACATGGTGAGAACGGGAGAGGAGCGTGAACCCAGAGCCTCGCTGCCTGGGTGGTAATCCTAGCCCTGCCACTCAGCACCTGTGTGACTGTAGCCAGGTACTTAATTTTGGTAGATCCTGCCTGTGCTTCAGTAGATCTTGCCTGTTTTGCAAAGTGGCCAGACACTTTGAGGCTTTCACGTGGTCACTAGGCTGCAGGGTTGAACTGACTCGCCCCACAGGGCGCCCTGTGCTCTGTGGCCTGGCTTTGCTGTTGCCGACACCGTGCCCATTGTGTGTCCCTGCAGGTCAGGAGCCGGTCGTGATTGCCAAAGACCTGCCGCACCCATTCGGTCTGACACAGTATAGCAATTATATCTACTGGACAGACTGGAATCTGCACAGCATCAAGCAGGCCAACAAGACCAGCGGCCAGAACCGCACCCTCATCCAGGGCCATCTGGACTTCGTGATGGACATCCTGGTGTTCCACTCCTCCCCGCTAGGATGGCCTCAATGACTGCGTGCACGACAACGGGCAGTGTGGGCAGCTGTGCCTTGCCATCCCTGGCGGCCACCACTGCGGCTGTGCCTCACACTACACCCTAGACCCCAGTGGCCGAAACTGCAGCCATAAGTGCCTCCGAGTTCTCCCACACCTCACTTCCATGTTAGATCAGGCTGGTTCTGGGAGCTGATGCTGAAAGGAGCTTCTCATCTGGGGTTCCCGGGTGTACATAGATGGTTGGGGAGGTTGTGCACTGCACAAGCTGCATGTTGCTACCTGGAGGTCCAGGTCCAGGTCCAGGCAGGGTGGACTTGGGTGGACTTCATCAGGACACAGGTAAATGGCCCAACCCCTCAGCTGCCAGGTCCTGGGGAGGATCTTTGGGTGTGAAAACCAGTCGCTGGGGGAAGGGTGCTCGCTCATACTGCCAGCCCAGTGCTCAGTGCTTTCCACAGCACTCATTTACTCCTCAAGCCTAGAGGGCGGGGAGTAGCATGGTCCCATTTCACACACAAGGAACCTAACACACAGAGAGGTGTGGTAAACACACCCAAGGACACACAGCCGGAGCAGATTGAGCCAGGGTTGACTGCAGTGGGCTGGCTCAAGAGTCCCTGCTCCTGAACCCTTGCCAGGCAGCCTGGCATCAGCTCGAGGAATTGTTTTTTGTTTTTGTTTTTTTTTGAGATGGAGTCTTGCTCTTGTCACCCAGGCTGGAGTGCAATAGTACGATCTTGGCTCACTGCAACCTCTGCCTCCTGGGTTCAAGCAATTCTCCTTCCTCAGCCTCCCGAGGAGCTGGGATTACAGATGCATGCCACCATGCCTGTCTAATTTTTGTATTTTTAGTAGAGATGGGGTTTTACCATGTTGGCCAGGCTGGTCTTGAACTCCTGGCCTCATGATCCGCCTGCCTCAGCCTCCCAAAGTGCTGGGATTACAGGCGTGAGCCACTATGCCCGGCCTAGCTCGGAGAATTTTTGCAATTGCACTGACCCTCTGAAGTAGGTGGGGCTCTTTGTTCTCATGTCAGTGATGAGAAGAGAGACTTTCCTATGGCCTCTCCGGTGTACAGGTGCTTCACTTTGGCAGGCTCTCTCCCTGATGTAGCAGTGAGCTGGTTATGATTCCCTACACAGCACTTGAGAGTTTCTAAAGCTCTTTGTCATCCAGGCCCTGTTGGAGTCTCATGCAGACCTGGGCACTGGCAGGGCTGGTCTTGCCTGTCCCAGCTGTGTGGATGGGGAGCTTGAGGCTTGCAAGGGTTAAGGGGCTGTTGGAGGCCCAGGCTGGCAGGAGATGGGCCTAGGCCAGAATCTGGGCCTTCCCATGCCTGGGCTGCCCTTGGTCCTGGTGCTCACCATCCCTCCCTGGGACCATGACCTTGAAGGGTCAAATGGAGGTGCAGGTAACCCATGGCAAGGAGGGGTTGCCATGACTCAGAGTCCCCATTCTGTGGCCGGCAGACCCAGTGCAGCAACTTGGATTTCATACCAGCCACTGGAGCCCACCGCTGGTGCACTCCAAAGTGCCATGCCTTTGGAACCCAGGCAGGCATCAGGCCTGGAGACTCTGTTAGCTGCTGAGAGGGAGAGGTACCCGATGTTCTGGTCCTGCTAGAGAGTCAGTTCTTCGGGTCCTGGTGCCAGTACACTGAGACGAGGCCCAGCTTGATTCCGGGGATGCCTCGTGGTGTCATGTGCTGCTCACTGACACCCTCGAGGACTGTCCCCTCCTGAGCTCATCATTGACTTGGCCCGGTTTTCCGCAATTCACTGGCACACACATGGGCACATAGCAAACTGCACACCCATTTGTGGGTATGAGTTTCACTACCATTCCACTACCAGTGTTCACGACCATTACCTGCCTTCTGTCTTAAGTTTTCATCATTTAAAAATACATTTATTGGCCGGGCGCGGTGGCTCACACCTGTAATCCCAGCACTTTAGGAGGCCAAGGTTGGCAGACCACCTGAGGTTGGGAGGTCGAGACCAGCCTGACCAACATGGTGAAACCCCGTCTCTACAAAAAATACAAAATTAGCTGGGTGTGGTGGCACACGTCTGTAATCCCAGCTACTCTGGGAGGCTGAAACAGGAGAATCGCTTGAATCTGGGAGGTGGAAGTTGCAGGAGGTTACACCACTGCACTCCATCCAGCCTGGGCAGCAAAAGCGAAACTGAAAGATAAAAATACAAATAAAAATAAATTTATTATTTATTTCAGAAGTAATACATGTACTTTGAAACAGCACAGACAGCCAGACACGGTGGCGCATGCCTATAATCCCAGCACTTTGGGAGGCCGAGGCAGGTGTATCACGAGGTCAAGAGATTGAGACCAGCCTGGCCAACATGGTGAAACCCCATTTCTGCTAAAAATACAAAAATTAGCTGGGCATGGTGGCATGCGCCTGTAGTGCCAGCCACTCAGGAGGTTGAGGCAGGAGAATCGCTTGAAACTGGTAAGTGGAGGTTGCAGTGAGCCGAGATCGCACTACTGCACCCCAGCCTGGGTGACAGAGTGAGACTGTCTCAAAAAAAAAGAAGAAACAGCAGAGACATATATGACATAAAGAGTAAAATTCCCCACACTGCACCCAGAGAGAGAACCCTTTTTCCCCCGTCTTTCCCGTGACCCTCCATCGGGGTGATACTGGGCCACCTGCTACAGTGGAGTGGCGTGCTGTCCTGCCCACCAGCTCCTCTTTGGCTTCCAGACACCCACATGCAGCCCTGTCTTTGCCTTCTCTAGCACACACCACCTTCTTGCTGTTCAGCCAGAAATCTGCCATCAGCCAGATGATCCCAGACGACCAGCACAGCCTGGACCTCATCCTGCCCCTGCATGGGCTGAGGAACGTCAAGGCCATCAACTGTGACCCACTGGACAAGTTCATCTACTGGATGGGCAGGCACCAGAACATCAAGCGAGCCAAGGACGACAGGACCCAGGCAGGTACCCCATTGGCAGGGTGCAGGGTGTGCTTCCAAACGTGCTCCTCTTGGTGGTTTCCAGGCTGCTGCCCCCTGTCTTAGCACATGGAGAAAACAGAGCATGGTTCTGGGTGAATGATGACTTGGGCTTCGATGACTTAGTCATAGGGTATAACTCTGAGCAGCGTGGAACCCCGAGACTGTGATTATATGTAGAAACTGAGGCCGGGCATGGTAGTCATGCCTGTAATCCCAGAACTTTGGGAGGCTGAGGTGGGCAGATCACCTGGGGTCAGGAGTTCAAGACCAGCCTCTCCAACATGGTGAAACCCCGTCTCTACTAAAAATACAAAGTAGCTGGGCATGGTGGCAGGCACCTGTAATCCCAGCTACTCAGGAGACTGAGGCAGGAGAATAGCTTGAACCTGGGAGGCAGAGGTTGCAGTGAGACAAGATGGTGCCATTGCACTCCAGCCTGGGCAACAAGGGTAAAACTCCATCTGAAAAAAAAAAGAAACTGGATTTCCCAGTTGTTTAAGTAGTCATGGTGGGGGTCTAACCCTACAGGACTTTTTTCTTTCCAAGAAAGAAAAGTGGTCTCGTGTCATGCAGGGGCAGTTGGTATTGGTTAATCTAGGTTTATCCATTACTTTGTAGGAATTGTACAGTCATTTCTGCTGCAGTGCAGTATACATGCTCCTCAAAGTCACCACACTATGCAAAATTGCACAGTAAGAACGACACGACTCATAGGGAAAAGGGGGCCAGGGCACAGCCCTCAAAACTCCGTCAGTGACATGTAAGAAAAGGGCTAGGAACCTGGGAAATAGCAGAGCGTCTTTTGCACATAAATGGTTAGATACATCCCACAGCAATGTGCATTCAGAAACGTTACCGCTGCAGCAAATCTGGCAGTTCATCTTGGGAAGATCTGGAGTTGGCTTATGAGTGTGGAAGGGTGCCATGCGTGAGTTTCTGTGAAACGCTGGGAGGAGGATTGTGGGAAATCAGATGGAAGTTTTCACCCCAGGTGTGGAGAGAGTGGGTCACGGCCCCAGCAGGGAGCCCAGGGAGGTGAGAGACGGAGGTATGTGTCTGGGTGTGACCCTGCGCAGTTCCCCTGCTGGCTGTGATTTTCTGTGTTCGCTTAGTGTTTCTCATGGAGGAAATTGTGCATGAGCAAACTCGAAATCCGTGCTTTGCTCAAATTGTCCTAATACGTCACTGCGTTGGAACAGATTTGCTTTTATTTATTTATTTTATTTTGAGATAGAGTATTGCTCTGTCACCCAGCCTGGAGCGCAGTGGCATGATCATGGCTAACTGCAACCACTGCCTCCTACATTCAAACGATTCTCCTACCTTGGCCTCCCGAGTAATTGGGATTACAGGCGTGAGCCACCCCGCCTTGCCAGGTTTGCATTTTTAAAACAAGTGCTAAGGCTGGGCTTGGTGGCTCATGCCTGTAATACCAGCACTATGGGAGGCCGAGGTGGGCAGATTACCTGAGGTCAGAAGTTCAAGACCAGCCTGGCCAACAAGGTGAAACCCTGTCTCTACTGAAAATACAAAAATTAGCTGGATGTGGAGGTGGGTGCCTATAATCCCAGCTACTCAGGAGACTGAGGCAGGAGAATCACTTGAACCTGGGAGGTGGAGGTTGCAGTAAGCCACGATCTCACCATTGCACTCTAGCCTGGGCAACAAGAACAAAACTCTGTCAGAGAAAAAAACAATATTCTGTTATCTCTTTCTGGTACTGTTTAGATCTTACGTTTAGTATATTTTCTATAATATGTTGTTTCAGCTATATTGACCATATGTTCTGTAGGTAATACCAGTGGTTGCATGCTTTTCTGGTCTGATCCTTTGATGTTTCTTTCTGAAAGTTTATATCCTGTTGCGTTTGCTGGTTTTGATTTTGTGGTAACCGATCTTTGTCTGCTATGCTCTAGTTTGACGACAATGGCCAAATGCCCTCAGTACACTTGTAGTCAATGTTCAACAAATATTTACTGAGCTCTTCTGTACCAGGTACTGTCTGGGTGCTTGGTATTTACCAAAGAACAGAACAGACAATATTCTGTACCTTGGTAGAAATTGGCTTCTCGGGAAACAAGCTTCTAGGGTAGGGATGGAGGTAGCCGTGAGAATTTTCTTGTTTTTATCAGCATGGCTTTGCATTTAAAGAGGCGCTTTAACACCATGTCCAGGATTTTTACATATTCTCGGCTTAAAGTGCTCCTTATGTTGGCTAGTCCAGCAGATGTTTTGTTTTCTTTTATTTTTAGGTTGCTGGTATTATCTGCTATTTTGGATTATTCTTTTGGTGTCTTGATACATCCAAATAACCAAGTACCAGATACGTGTTTTGAATAAGCATCAGCTGGGATTCAAAATATCTTAAAAATTAGAACAGGAGATTTTCATTTTGTTAAGAGTTAGCAAATATGGTTTTTTTTTCCCCCCCTCCTTCAATATGGAGTGTTCTTGTGTCAATTTCAGGAATTTCTTAGAGATTTTCAACTCTTTTACATTAGTTAGCTCATTTTTTATATCCAGAAATGGGAAGGATTTCAAGGATAATTACCATTTTGAAATGGGATCATTTGGTTGCTAGAAAATGTTAACATTGACTCCAGCCAAGTACTGAACACTAAACACAATTTGGAAGAAGGGATATGGATCAAAATAGATCACGAGCCAAATCTGTCTTGAGGAAGGAAGAGAGTAGAGTTCAGCATTTATAATACATGGCCTATCTCAAGAGAGGGGGAGGGACTATTTTATACATTAAAAAAAAAAATTAAAAGCCTGCCTCACTTTGGCCGATAAATTACAAAGAGGCAGTCAGAAACAAGAGCCATGGAGGGACATATAGGCTGGGGCTAGTGTTGGAGTTCATTTTGTGACACACTGGCAGCAGATCCTTTCAGTTCTGGTCCTGTCTCAGCCTCTGCCGTGGCCTTCATTGAGGAAGGCTAGGGGCTTTGGTGGCAGCAGGAGTATACTGCTGATCCCAGAAGCACAGGGTTAATAATTAACTGCCTTGATACTATCTTAGTAATTTTCAGTGGAGCCAAGGAGTTTGAATGAAATGCATAGGCAGTGTAACTTCATTAAACTTCAAAGAGCAAAGCTTGATCATCTTTCAGGGTTATGAGGAAAGAATGAGAAAGGATTGTAGAGGACATGGGTTAGAGAGAGAGAACTGGTTTAGCAGAATTGTTGTGAGGATTAAAGATAAACATTACTGGGCATGTTTTTATCTATCTCCAGAAGAAAGTAGAGTCCATTCTCTTTGTTGACCATATTGTCAGGCCTAACATTTTTCAGTTCTTGTTATATATTACCAGTGAGGTGCCTCATGGTTAGTGTCAACCTTCAGCAGCCTGCAGTGCTGACTTATCTTCCTTGCAGGAGGTAGGTGTGTCTTTTTGTTTGCTGAGTGCCTATTAAAATTGTCACTTGTGTGTGATTCTTTACATGTGTTCCTTTTAACTCTTTATTCCTTCCAGATGAGTGTGAGCTAGTCATCTTTAAGATGAAGCAGGCCAGAAGGAGGGAGACAGTCTAGCCAAAATGGTTAGGAAGAGGGTCATTAAGGTGGTCAGAATTGGGTTAGAAGCTTGATTTGATCACTGACTAGCTGTCTGACTTTGGGCAAATTATCTCCCCTTTCTAAGCTCCAGGAGTAAAATGAGAATCATATTAAAATTCTCCTGGTCTGGAGCGGTGGCTCATGCTTGTAATCCCAGCACTTTGGGAGGCCTAGGCAAGTGGATCACCTGAGATCAGAAGTTCAAGACCAGCCTGGCCGACATTGCAAAACCTTGTCTCTACTAAAAAAATACAGAAATTAGCCAGATGTTGTGGTGGGCACTTGTAATCCCAGCTACTCGGGAGGCTGAAGCAGGAGAATCGCTCAAATCCGGGTGGCAGAGGTTGCAGTGAGCCAAGATCATGCCAGCGTACTCCAGCCTGGGCAACAGAGCGAGACTCCACCTCAAAAAAAAAAAAAAATCTCCTCCCTTTTCCATAGAAAATGACTCTGGGTAATTTGAAATTGTGGAGTGTTTTGTTTTTGCAAGTTTTCTAGTGTAGAAGTCATAAACTGAGAATGAGTGGTTAAAAGTTAATTTATGGTAGCTTATTTTATGGACTCTGGCTTTGGTTTTGAAGTCTTGACTATAAAGGTGTAGGATATTGTAAACTTTTTTAATCAGTTGACCTTTTTTTTCTTTTGATTTGGCATAGAAAGTCTTAGCTTTTTAAAAAAATTTGATACATGATTATTTTGAAAAAAAATTATAGAGAAGGCTAAAATCCATTCTGATCACCTTTTCCAAATCCTTTCCATCTTCTGTTGTTACTAGTTTTGTGTTTACTTTCTTTATTTTTTTCTGTATATTTGTTGGGTATGTGTGATTTATATAAATATAATAGCACCATACTATTGTATGGTTCTTTTTTCATTCATCACTTTTCACTGAGTCCCATGTAGTACAAATAGGCCT